>CM030008.1:19657746-19920246 GCA_017639485.1 Pluvialis apricaria | reverse complement strand
GCAGCGGGCAGGCATGGGCACCAAGAGCCGAGTGCTCAGCACCGGTGCAGACCACTGCGTGGACAGGCACTTCATCACACCCGTGTGAGGGCCTCCTCCAAGCAGGCACGGGAGGGGAAGAGCAAATCGCCACTGCCTCCTCCTGGGTTTGTAAGCACTGAAGAGCAAAGGATAAAGAACAGGGCAAAAAAATGAAGGTGGGGCCTTAAAAGCCTCTTACTAACTTCAGCGTGCTTTGCTGCAGATGCTGCCTACTGCTGCTTTTCCTCCTGTGAGCAGGAGGAATATGCCCTGTGGACTTCCCAGGCCCTGTTTGAGTGTGAAGTACGTGAGGCTCGAGGGAGCTCATCACACAGAACAAAACAGCAGCATCTACAGCTCATGTCCCGGTGCTTTTTGAGTCCCTGCAAGTAAAGAACGCTAGCAAAAAGTTTGACATCCGTGATAACGTGTCTGCAAACAGACATAAAGTCACATTGGTTATAGGTGCTGGGAGGAGGGTACGATTTAACCCTCTCTGGCTAAGGTACTGGCTAACGAGCACCACATTTCCCACACCCATAAAATCATCTTCCAAACAAGGGCAGATGCAGAGAGAAAAGGAAAAGCATCTATTTGAGCATCGCATACAGCTCTGGGGGGTCTCATCATAAAGGCAAAAGCTGGCCTTTGGCAAAATGCACAGGATAAAGGAATGAAAAATAGAAATAGCGGGGATGTCACACCTGCAACACATCAGCTCCTTGTGACTTCAGTACCACCTTATCATCTTACACCCAGAGGGTGTTTAGCCTACAAGTTAGTGAGGGCAAATGTGGAATTGAACTATGGAGGGTTTAATTTTCAAAAAATAGCTGAACTTGTGATGCTAGAGACGATTGCATACTAATGGTCCCAACAGCAGTAAGGTGCCAAACCTCGCAGGGGCCCATGTAATCCTCTCAGATGGCACGGGCAGCCATGTGCTACCTGTGCAGCAGGAATGGAAGATGATCAGGAGACAAAATACAAGTTGAAAATATAAAATGGCCCCTAAATAAGTGAGAAAAAGTTCCCGGAGTCCTAGAAAAACTCAGCCCTTCTCTTGATAGCAACCCCTACAAGGGCTGGGAGTCATTCTGCAAAGTTTGTGCACAAAGGACTTAAAAGAAAATAAAGACTTTTTTTCAAATTTCTTTTTTATTCCCCCACTGGGGGGACAGCAGCACAAGTGAGCAGAGGAACATCCCTTGTTCCTTCCAGTGGCCAAAGCCCTCTGAGCCACACACATTTTCTTTGTATTTGAAACTCCACCCATGGATTTGGTGCCGTGTCTTCCACAGGAGCTCCTGTCTCTCTCATAGCTATTACATCCTCTTTCCATTAGTTTTAAAAAATGCACTTTATAGGAAATTAGCAAAATGAGATTTTTTTTTAATGGTATATAAGATGCGGCTGGGCAGATATGAGTGTCAGGGGCGGCCCTGGCAGAGCCATGGGGACACTGGCTGCTGAGCCATGCAAAAGGAGCAACTGAAAAGCATTGTGCATGGGGATGGCATGGGAGATGATGGGGAAGCCCATGGCCCTGATGGTATGGGTTTCAGTCCCTCCGGGGAGGCAAAGGAACCTGGAGGGGTCAGTGAGGCTTCAGATGACTGAGGAAAGATACTGGTCTGGACTTCGAGGTTTTGTCTGTGAGCAAAGCGCATGAGACTATGTGTGTTTTGGTCACGTTTTGAGGGAGACACGTGGGCTTAGGGCAAGCACATCCAGTCAACTCTGAACTTGGGTTTCCACAGACAATTCATGGGGACTATTCACTTTCCTTCAGTCTGCCCTCAAAGTCATACTCCAAATCTGCTTCATTGCAAAGCAACGTGTTCTCAGCAGATCAATTCTCCTTTCTCAGTGGGATCACTGAGGGAAGACTATTATCTAATGCTGGCACAGTGAGAACTGCCCTCTACTGTGCATAAAAAGTGTTTATTCCCAACCAAGTGCTAGAAAAGAGCTAGTTGCTCTGTGACACTGTCCTAATTTTTAATTTTTTAAACTCTATGAACAGCTCCAATTTGCTTGATTTACTTCCACGTCTGTGTATTGAATAGCATTTGCAGTTCAGTTTGTTTGGATGATTATCCCTAAGTATTTAAACTATTATGACTTGCAATTAATTGTGCGTTACTTTCTATTCCTTTCTGAGAACAGGCTTAAAAAAAATGTGCTCTCTCTTTGTAAAACTGGCTTATTAACCAGTGAAGCCCACACGGTACAGAGAGTTTTAGAAATTCATGGCTATGCAAAGGCTGGTATTTACTCTGGGAACTTTCCCATTGCTGTGTGATGGCAGGATGGAGAGGTGGGGCTGCCCTCGTTCTGCCTCCCACAACCCAGGGGAGGAAGCAGAAAGGCACTCGTACGTGAAGAGAGGCTGGAGCATATTTTCTGCAGTCCCTTCCTCCAAGGGAAATTTGTATCTTTGGGGGATGCCTGGGCCAGCCAGAGCCACCAGGTTCCCTTCTGTGCTCTGAGATGTCACAGGGTCCCGGGGGGCTCCAATCCAACATGCAGGTAGCAGCTCTTCATGGAGGTCACTGCCTTTCTTCATTGAGATAAATAATACATGTGAACTTGTCTTTTAGGAAATTGGCATTTGCTGGAGCCTGCTTCCTCCAGTGGAAGCATATCCCTGTGGAAAGCTCCCCTCCAGAGCTGACGTAAACCTTATAAAGAAAAAGATGCACCAAAACTGTGGTTAAATTTACATTATTTATTTCCTTATGTTGGGGAAAGAGCAATGGAAATACCCAAGATAAGTTAGTTTCCAGGAATAAAGGAAGCAAGACACTAAAAGGGGCAGAGGAGGTCTCTAAATTTTCCATGCCCATATGACTTAGAATGTAACATGGTGATAAATTAAATATAAGATACTTTTTAGATTTAATTTCAATACACATAAGAGGAAATACACTAAGTGTTGCCCCCCCTTTCCCGTACAGAATGCATCTCTTCAGTCATCTCAGAAAAAGACAGGCATAAATCTTTTATGTGACTAGAATAAAGGTTGTGGGATATTTTATTCAAGGAAACATCTATGAAAAGAAATCTAAAAGCATCAACATACCTCAAAAGGACATGCTGTTTAACAAATGCCCTCATTACGTGTAACTCGGTTCAAGCTGCAGAGCTGTGTATTAAAAGCCTGTGCTTGAGCAGTCATAAAATCAGAGCCTCACTTAGGCTGGAAGGGACCTCCAGAGGTGCAACGCGTCATGGCAGGAGGGCTGGAGTGAACAAATATCATACGCGTACAGAATGGAAATGGAAATTGCAGCATGGCTGTTGACCTTAATTGTTTCTATCCTGTTCCCGGAATTCTTATTAGATGTTGCCAAGGCAGATCACAGAATCTTTAAATAAGTTTAAATAAAGATTTCACCAAGAGATGTTCAGCTGAGTTTAGTGAGAATCTACAGTGAGACTAACCCCAAAACCAATTTCTGGTCTTCATCTTTCACCCTTATTCTGACACCAAACAAGAATACTTGGAAGAAAGCAGTTTTAAGTGACCACTAAAAAAAACCCAAGTCATAACAGCTGTAGATACAAGCAGTTATGTGACAGGGCAAGTGCTGGAAATGTGTGTGACCACCCAGGTACACCACAGGGTAAGAGGTGAGTAAAACAAGTCATGCTCTGAAGCATATGCCAGACAGCAAATGGTGTCTGGGGTGTCCGCTGGGGTCTCCTCCAGCTGCAGGAGAGCATCTTAGTGTGTTCCCCAGGGGAAGGAGTGTGGACCCCAGGGCTGGTTCCTCTTTGGCAGCCACTGTGTCTCCCTGTTCCCCCTTTAGTTTTCATTTGACATTTGAATTGTCTCTGATCCGGATCTGGGGAAAATTATACCCCTCACAGTTACACGCCCATCTTCTGCCCCTTCCCAGTTCAGTGGTCAAGAAAAGAGAGAAGTCAAATAGCAACAAATTCTACTTTAGAAGGTGAAGTCTGGCACCAAATCTGACATGGTTTTGCCATAATAACACATGAACTTGCCTCGTTTGCTCTTCTGTCATCACCAGTGGATGTCATCCTCATTAGATGATGGCAGTGAGCTGTGGTAGCACATCTGCCACTTCTTTCTCCCCAGGGGAAGATTAACTTTGTCTCCTGCTGCTGTGAACGAAGCAGTCTAAATGATGGAGTGACTGTCCAGGCCCCGAAACATGCTGTGGCTCTGAGATTACCACACTGAGGTGGCACACAGCCATGAGTGTCCCAGCACCTGAGGGGCACTGGCAGGAAGCAGCCCCCTGCCTCCCCCTTCCCTGGAGCTGCTCCTAAGGAATTAAAATTCAGGTGCAATTGCACTCCTGGTTTCTTCTTTTTGCAAAAGGAAGACATTTTCCTTGTGAGTGGATAGCAGAGAAAGTTGTGGAGGAGAGGGTGTACCTAATTTGAACGGTGAGTGGCACCTCACCTGATTTTGGGAGCCCAACCTGCTATTTCACACAGCTGAAGTTTCGCAGAAACTGGATTTGGAGTCTTGGTGGACACAGGCAGTTGCTTACACTGGCAACACTGCCTCATTGCAGCCACACATCCCTGAAGTCCATAGCACAGAAATTGGCAGTGTCCTTTCAGGTGCTTAGACTTTTAGTGCTCTGTCTTGGCTCCAGAAGCCACCAGAGTTCCATCACAGCTCTTTCGCAACTGTAGCTGAAAACACCTGAGAGGACTTTTACTTCAAAGGTCCAGCTGTGGGATATGAAAGCAGCTCTGCGGGGCCTTTGCTGTTAGCTGCTGACACGACACAGTCAAATGGTTGTCCTCATTTCAGGCAGCAGCACAGGCTGCAGCATTGAGCTGACACTGCTGCCTGCTACCTGGCTCTGTGTCTTCAGGCCTTCCTGGACCTCGTAGAGGCTCATCTAGCAGATACTCTATTGCAATGTCTCTAGCAGCATACTCTCTCCTTAGGTGAAGGGATCCAGGTAGAAAGTTACTCAGCGTCTTTCCCATACCTACCTCGGATACAGCTCTTTGTCCCTTGGCACAAGCTCGTTCCCCTCCTGTAGTGAACATAAAGCACGCAGGCAAGTTCTCATGGCCACATGTCAGCTGGTGTCAGATGAATTTTGCACCTTGTGTGCAGCATAAAATGAACTTGGCAATTTGAAAAAGGGGGCCCAGAAGCTGTGCAAGAGTCAAGATGTCACAGCCATGGTGGCCTCCTGCATTCAGACGAACATATTAATCTAATCACAGTATTTAATTAGCTTAATTGGATTTTTCATTGCACTGCACTGCTTTACTTCAGTTCTCAAAATGATTGCTAGGGGTAAAAATCCTCCTTTTGTGAAAGGAGGAGCTTGTATGAAGCAACAGAGAATTCAGCATTAGATATGGGCCATCGCCTGCCTGAATGAACAAATGAACCCTAATAAATAGGCAGGAGAGAGCCACTTACTAACACAATTTCACATTTCAATCAATGCAACTACAGTGAAATAAAATAAAGTCACTCAATTTTGATAGCAGTGCCAAGAGAAATAGGCTTCATGCTCTGTATTCCCTTTAATTATTGTCTTTGTCTGGCTCAGAAACTACATGAGGTACAGGGAATGCTATTACCTACAGCAGAGCTGCTGATCTGTGAAAAACGCAGTATGATCAGATGCCAGCAGGGAACAGGCAAGAGTTAAAAAATCAGTTGTTTCTCATAGAAAAAAAACAGATTTCAGGATACATGACATTCACCACAGAAAAGGCAACCACATAGAGAGACCCTGAAGGGATGACAGATCTCATTTGTTTCGATTACATGCATTTTAAAAGTTTGATTTTTGCAAACCTTCACCTTCATTTGTACCACTGGGTTCACCAGCATCACTCCAGCAGCCCAGGCTTTTCTGGACCAGAGTCCCCTCCCGGCCATTCCAAGCCTGGAAATGCTGCCAGGTTGCCAAACCAACTCATTAACAGGCAAAAATTAAAATGAACAAATTTATTCCCTTTACAATGGGAGCATGATGGGTGTTTTCAGTTTTGTACCTACAGACTTCTCTTGCATCTTGTTTTCATGTCTGTCTTCCAACTGTAGTAATTTTTTAAAAGGTGAGAGCTGAGATGTTTGTATATCCTACGGCTGCAAGAGCTGGAAGCTGCACACCGCATGTCATAAGGCTCGTGGTAAAGGTAGGTCACACAGCTATAGACATGTTCATGCCATTATATGTAGTCCTAAGGAAGCGGTGCTAAATAGATCACGCCTCTCCCAGACACTTCAAAGAGATGATTGGAAGACACCATTCCCTCCAAACTCAGGTCAGAGGGTGTTGAATAGTATTAGCAGAAAATGAAGACATTTCATGCAACCCGCTCCAGCCAAAATTAGTTCAGGTGTTGTCAGTGGTAGGTTTGGGGTGGGAGGATACTCTGAGCTTCACTATTTACTCATCCAGGCCACCACACCTGGTGTGGGACAGGGGATCATGAGCACGTGGGTAGCTGGGCAGTGCACATTCTGCCACCAAAGTCACATCCCAGCACATGTTTTCTCCATCACCTCATTTGTCTGAATGCCTCCAGGAACCACCCCTGGTGGGAGAGCCTCGGCAAGTTTGGGTTTTATCCACTCCAGAGATTGCATGGGTGGCCTCTCTACTCATAGATAGCCGTAGCTCTGCGAGGAAATCTGCCTGTGTTTGTCCCTCCTCTGGTATTCACTTATGATTTACTTACTGTAAACACCCCCCAGGAAAAATGTAGTGGCAGGCAGATTTCCTCGCAGAGCTACAGCTGTAAGCAAATAGCAGGCCCATTGCAAGTAAGTCTTCAAGTCTACCCCTTCAGTGTTCTTAGAAGAAAAGTAGGTTAGACCCAGCAGTTTAAGTCTTCTGGGACTTTGACTTTAATTAAAGTGTAAGATAACAGCACATCACCCTCACCTAAGCATACAACACAGGGGATATGCTGCTGTTACTGCTTGCAGATGCAAAAGCCCGTGGTGGGATCTCCTCTTCCCTTCTCACCTGCCTCAAAACATGCAGAAGTGCTTTTGACATTATGAATCTCTTCAACTGATACACAAATGATGTGCCAGGGGGAATGACACCAACAGGGCTTTTCTTTACACCGCTGACCCGAAGGAAGCTTCCCAGAGGGAGATGCCATGTTATCCAAGCAGCTTTGCCTCCACAAAGTACTTGGCGTGGGCAGTGCGTGATTCTGAGAGGACCCCATGGGCCACTGCGGAGCAGGAAGATGAGCCGAACCCTCAACCTCTTCAAGCAGAAACTGGTATTTCAGCACAAATTTCCACGGCAATTATGTAATAAATTGACACATGAGAAATGTTGACAAAAAGCGAAGTGTCTGAGCGCAGTGAAGGGCTGACAGGGAGAGATGTGTGAGATGTTGGAGCTGGTGGCAGGAACTAGAAACTGATGTCACAGTGTGTGGTGAGCTAATAGATTACTTCATTTTTACATTTCCAGGATGCGAGACTGATACGGCAGCCTAAAATAAAAGATCTTCAAATACTTTTTGCGATTTATTTTAACTTTTTATCTTGTCAAAACAACATTTTTCTCAGCCTGACAAAGTTAGTACAACTTTATGTGGTTGTTTATATGGTGTCCTACCTGTACACTGTCAACTCTCATAAGTTTGTCAAGTTTTTTTTAATATTTTGTGTTCTTCTAAAATCTCAGTTACTGAGATAAGGCACGTCCTCATCATTTTAGTTTCTGCTTTATTTTTAAAATCTTAGCCAAAAATAATTTCAAAAATCCTTAGCTGCAATACTTGAAATGCATTCTCATCATTTGGAGGATAACACCTTATTTTCCAAGACTTGACTTTCAAAATATTATATTGATGCTGCAAAAGGGACTGAAATGCTTAAACACTATGACTTTCATGCCAAGTATGAGTTTTATGCACTGGATGGCATACAGAGCCCTGTGCAAGTATTAGTCTGTATCTAACTCATCTGCTCTAAACATTTGTGATAACATTGATAACTTTCTTCACTTTGCAGTTTATTTATATTTATTATCATAAAGTTATGTTAATTATGAAGATGTTCATTAAGTCTAGTCAGCATTCAAATGAAGCTGATAAACTCAGAGTATGCTCAACTACACCAATAACTAACAATCTTTATTTCTTAGCCAGAGTTTTCAGCAAGTCAGGACCAGCCTGTAGAAGTAGTTGAGAGGAAATCCACCACTTATAAAAAATATATGACTAGGTAACTATAAGTTACCCCGTAACTATAAGTGACCCTGTGCTGGCCAGATGGTCTCACCACTGCCCAGGGGCAGTGCCACCCCTCACCCAGGGGGCATGGCCACGGCTCAGGGGGGACGGTGTCACTCCACCAGCTCTGCCTGGTGCGACAGCAGGTCCTGCTTCCCTGTCCTGCTCCATCGCCCCCTGCCCCACTTTTCCCCACCCAGGGCCACTTTCCAGAAGCACACACAAGTTTACACAAAGAGGCTTAGGTAACTCTAAGTCAGTCAAGGAAGATATGGTTGAACAAAAGAACTTACATTACCCAGCTTAAAACAGGTGACAGAAGAAGTATAATGCTTATATCAGGCCATCTAGGTCTGAGGCACAGGAACTGCCTGCCATGTCTGTTCTTTCAAACCTCACGGTTCACGCTTCTTCCCCACCTGGAGGGAAAGGGGAACTGGCACCTTCATGAGCGGTTACATCTGCTGATAGCTCTGCTTTGCTCCTTTTACATACATAAAACCTGAATCAAGATGTCCTGGATTTAGGGGACAGGTAGATGCAGCTTAAATATCAGCAGATGCTGCCTGGTGCAAGCACAGGGTGTTTGTGAGCTTTGCAGTTTTATCACCAATTTCACCTGCTCAGGAATCCAAATATGCGCGTATAATCTGACAGACCTCTGACACATTTGCTGTGGTTTATCTTCAGCCAAAGAGTAAATGGGTAAGTGGTATCAGAATACTGAGAGGGCAGCCAGCAAGGGCAGCACTTATACACCTCGGTGTATAATACAGGTAGGAAACACAAATGCATCATAAATCCATATTTTAGAGCTGTAAGACACCCATGCTCACAGCTGGCACATTTCAGCTTATATTGAATACCCATGAGGATAAGCAAATTGGTGATTACAGCATCTGATTTACGCTGTCACCATGACACATGTCCTAGAACATTTAGTCACCTACTTTACACTCATACAGAGAGACACCATTTTTAGTAGCAAACATTTAAGGTGGAGAGGTTTTTTTATTACTATTTTTATACAAGGCACAACACAGCAGACAGTATTTGTGGTTTAAGCATTGCAGGAAAGGGCATGGGGCTATCAAAAGGAAAAGTTAACGAGGCTGGCTCCATCTCACTGGTAGCAAAGAAAATATTTAAAATTAAAAATCTCTGAGGGCTACTTTAAAACGAAGAATTAACAGCTAGCACAATCTCCTTCTGAAGCCAAAGTGCAACAGAACTGAGGACTCCCTCTCTGTCCCATTAGCCCTGTGCAGCCCTTCAGGATCCAGCCTCATTGTTTGCTTAGCATTTGGTGCCGTAAGAGATTGCCAGTATATTTTGCAGCTGGGATCACTTACACTCACTTGGCAACTGCGTTCTGGTCATGCTGGCATCTCCTTGGTCTGGCAGACTGGCTTGGTTTCCTTTTTTGCTGCAGCCCTTCAATGAGGAAACAAATTGCAGTATTGCCACGTGAGTGCAGAAGCATTGCTGACATCAGCCAAGGAGAAGGGCTCATCCCATTGTCTTCTGATGCTCATGCACCATCTGGAAATAGGTTAGTATGCACTGTGCGGCACTAATATGCTGCACTATCATGATATCCTAGTGACAGTTGAAGCAATCATGATCTGGCTTATTTTATGCAATGGAGAAAGCATGTGGCATAGTCCTCTAGCTGTCCTCAATGCAGAAAGAAAATGCTTTTATTTATTCTTAGTTTGAGGGAAAATAAAGGAACCTTACAGCTCTAAGAAGAGCTTCCCTGTCCTTCAGCATGGTGTTAAGTTAAGGTGTTCCCGTTACCATCTTCTAAATTCACATGCAGCCCCATAGCCAAGCTGGAAGTTGGTGGCTTGGTTGGCTTTGACTACATGGGCCTTTGGGAGTGTGGGATTCAGCATGAGAGTAATGCAGATGCAAACGTAGATACCCACATACACAGACATGTGTGAGCTAAGAATGTGAGCTGCATGATAGCAGACGGAGTCAGTAATGTTGGTGAAGCATAGGGTGTGACAGGCTGTCGTAGAGGTGGTTTCTCTGGGAGAGTGGGCTGCACCACCCTCTGGCTCCATGGGCCGTACTGCCCACAATTATGTTGGCTATTTGGGACTATGGTTGTGGGACAGGGTCAGGTGCCTATGCTCCCATTTGGCCCGATGCAGCTGAAGTCAGTGGAGGCCAGAGTTCACTGTCATCCACATTTAGATGTCTGAGAGCTAAGCTGAATCCCATCCTGGATGATGTCTATGGCTCTCCCTCTTCTGGAAACCTTGCAGGGCCTGGCTATCACAAACAAGGCACTGTTGCGACTTTACCTGGGTTGTGAGTAACCAGCACCCCCGAGGACCAAGGCACTCCTGGGCATCCCTGCTAACTCCATGGGTCATGCTGCAATTGCGGTCAGTGAGGACTTCTGTCATTGCATTAGTTGAATGTAGGCTTTGCACTTGCAAGAGGTTGCGTCTGAGCTCCAAGTACTGTGAACCTGTACGTGATAAGCTGCGTAGCTTTCACGTTTGGCAAACGAAATCTTTTGCTGAAGAGAAAGGCTTACATGGAATGATTTTAACACTAAGTGTAGAAAATGCTGCTTAAGCAAAAGTACATTCCTTTCAGTCTTTTAATGAACTTTGCCACCTACAGTGGTGCTTTCCCAGGGAGTTACCCCACTGCCTTGTGGGTTTTGTAGAATATTATATTTTGTTAGGAGTCCTCAAAAGCTGAGTAATTAACTTGATTTTCTTTTCTGTTTCCCTGATATTTGTTTAACTCTTTTGTCAGAAACCAACTGGCAGTGAAATGGCCTGGACTCAATTCCACAGTACTCCAACTGAAAAAAAACTTGATTCACACCAGTTCCATCCTCCATCTGGCACCCTGGGAAGCTCTCGGGACACCGCCGGTGGACTCATGGCACAGCAGTGCTGCTCACTTGCCAGCAAAGGGCTCCCATCACAAACACAGCCGAACTAAGAGTGCGTTTCTGAGCTGCTGCTGCTTCCCACTCGCTGCTCCTCACCCCTGGGGCACCAGCCATCGCCGGCCACTGCTTACCAAGAGGGCAGATGGGGCTGCAGTGGAACAAGTACCTATCTGGCTCTGAGAAGAGATGTAAAGTATGAACGTAGTTTCCAAAAAGGCTTTATGAATTGCACCTGATGGCAGACAACTTCTGGGAGGTGACACAGCTGGGAGAGCCGACCCCAACTGACCAAAGGGCTAGCCCACACTGAATGACATCATGCTCAGCAATAAAAGTTGGGGGGGAGAAGGAGGAAGGGGGGACATTTGGAGTGATGACTTTTGCCCTTTCAAGTAATTGTTAGCGTGATGGAACTCTGCTTTCCTGGAAATGGCTAAAAACCTGCCCGACAATGGGACATAGTGAATGAATTCCTTGTTTTCCTTTTCTTGTGTGCACAGCTTTTACTTTACCCATTAAACTGTCTTTATCTCAACCCATGAGTTTTCTCACCTTTATCCTTCCCATTCTCTCCCCATCCTGCTGGGGGAGAGTGAGCAAGCGGCTGTGTGGGGCTGAGCTGCTGGCCGAGGCTGACACACAACCCCGTGCCATCTACCATTTCAGATGACACAGTTTCCCCGCTGTGTGGGAGCTATGATGGAAATCATTTATTGAGTCAAGACCCTCCCAGGATATATTTGTGTCAGCAGAGAGGGGTTTCACTTTATTTCTCTGGTGGCAACCAGGGAGCAAAGATTTTGGCCATCACTGGGTACCCTACAAGATTCTCCTACATATTATGAAACAAGGAATGCATGGTTAGACCAGCGGGTGCTGCAGGGATCCACTGTCAAGGTATTTGCACAGGCAAGTGTGTGCATGTCCCATACAACAAGCCAGGCATCCCTACCTGAACACTCAACTTTAACTGGGCATCAAAATGCGTGCCAGAAAAGATGACACCAAAGAGAGAACTCCAAAGGAAGTGACCTGAAACCGGCAGGAGCCGGGGACCTCAGCGTTCACAGTGAACTGCGAACAGGCAGTGCATGGAGCTCTGCCACAGCAGAGCAAAGCTGAGGTGTTAACTCAGGTGACTCTGCCTTTACACATTCAATACACTCTGGTTTGGCAGAGTGCTTCTTCTGCTGTAGGCACCCAGCGAGGGGGAAGGCAGCTGCTGTGGTGCTGCCAAGCACCCTGCAGTGCGTGGGCTGGCAAGAGGTAGGCTTGGGGGGAGCCTAGAGGGAAGAAGAAAGTTGGGGATGTGAGTTAATCCACCGCCACTACTGCTCATGTCAAGGCAGACACAACTGCCTGGAAGAAGGGAATGAACAGTGTAATCTACAGTTGACACTATTGCTCCTTTTCACTAACTCAGACATAAACTATGGGAAAAGTTTGGTGTTTTTTATCAACCAAGCACTTCCAGAGATAACTTTTAAAATTTAACTTTTGTATTTTCCTTGGCTGTAATCAAACACTTCTGAATAAACAGTGGAACAGTTTCCAAGTTTATTCTGTCCCTTTCCAATTGTATCCACCATAGCAAAGTCAGACTCCATTAATCTATTACCCTTGCGCTTCCCCATACAAGACCACGTCAACCCTATTAGTTCCAGGAGCTTTCCACTGGTGCTTGGCCAAAGATGCCCCCAAGCGCTCAGATGCACCATAGCAACCCACATCACAGAGAGAAGCCTTCAGGAGGGCATGGAGGCTAAAGCAGACATCTGTCTTGATGTGCACTTCAGCTCAACAGTCATGCCAGTTTTCAGCAGAAAGGGGAAAAAATTCTGGTCTCACTTAACTCTGCTGGGAAATTTGAGTCATTTTACCAGTCTCCTTGAAGATTTTTAATGTTTAATGATGGACTTTGGCTCTGACATCTAGGTCTCAGGTGCAGAAATTGCTGGGCTGATGAAAAAAGAGAGAGAGGTGTGATAAGTTTCTCAGATGGATGCACTCACAAAGGGCTGCTCTTCAAAAAGAAAGACAACCTTGCTCATCCATCCACATTTACACCTCAGAAAGACCAAGTCAGAAAATATGCAGAAGCTTGAGATCTTTCACCCTGCTGACAACTGCATGGGTGCAGGAAGGATTTCTCTGCTGGGGCTACCAGAAGCAGCGATAGCACGTGCCAGTGGCTCATGGATGCATCATGATCCACTTGTTTCTACGTCTTTCAAAGCTTATGTTGCCATCGGTTTGTTAGCTCCCAAGAGAAAACCTGGGAGCTGGATTTGATGGGGTTTGCTATGCAGTTGAGGGAACTGGTTGTGTTTTCCTCTGAATCCCTGGCAGGCCTAGCTCTGTGGATCAGCAGCGTGGGCAGCCATGGCAGGAAGAACGTCCCGAGCCCTGGGCCCCCTCCCCAACCACCCAGGTCTCTCCACCTTCCCTCCCCACTCTGCCCCTGCCTCTTGGAGAAAAGATTATTCATGTCTTGTCAGATCATTTAAGATGGGCCTCTCTTTGTGTAAATGGAAACATGAATGATTGCATCCTTTTGAGAAAGTTTAGTTTCCGATGGGCCCAGTGTTAATCTTTTCAGGGATTAAAAAAAATTAAATAGAATTGAGTCAGTGTCAGTAAAGAGTATACCTCCACTACTATGGCTACAGTAATACTGTAACCTGTATTTAGAAACCTACATTAGAGGAAGGCAGGAAATATTCTAGACTCATGTACTTTAAGACGTTGTCCATATCTGTCCAGTCATCTTCAGTATTTCTGCCGTTTCCACGTCTGTGCTGTTCTCATCCTGTCCCTGAGATTTCTTCTCTACCTTAGGAAAATCAAAATGCAATTTCATCTGAAATAATCAGCTAAATGAAAGTCAGTGGATCAAGACAGGACTTCTCAGAGGCAGTTCGCTCCCGCCCAAGGCAGGCACTTGCAGAGGACAGGTAGCTAACCCCTCACTACAGAGGTTTCATGTTTTGAGGACAGCCTGCCCTGGGACTGCACATCTTCCACCCCAACACTGCTCTTCTCTAGTTGAGTGCAGATGGAGTTTCTAGGTACCGTAACCTTTGGGCACCAGCTGTCACCTTGACTACATTAAGCTGAAGATTATGGATTACTTCTAATAATGACTGCACATTCAGAGACTTGCAATGCAGAGCAGTGGGCATGCGGCTGACATATGGAGGCTCGGGGCTCCTGTCTGCACCAGGGGCGCCCACCCCGGCATCGCCCATCCCCATAGCTGGAGTCCAGATCCCCACTTGCCCATCGCAGCTGATGCGGTTGCAACTTTGGCTCAGCCTGTACTTACAGCTTTTACTTTTAGAAAGTTTGGTTTTTTTCCTTTTTTAGCAACTGGTTTAGAGGTGGGTTGCCTGCATTTCCATGATAATAACTATTATCAATTGTTTGTGTACTGCTGTATCCCGTTTCTAACGCGGGGTCCAATTATATTTGTGAAAACGAGTGTGTCGGAAAGTACCAGCAAATTATACCAAAGAAATCTCAAGATGGTTTCACAAGTCATTATTATCATCATGCGAGGTCAGAAGGAAACTGGTTTGTTTAGTGACACATTGTTTGATTTAGCAGCTGAGTGACTCAAACCAAATTGAAGATTTGTTGCTACACTGAATGCCTAATTGCAAAGATAAGCCTTGCTGTTAGTCCAAAGATAGTGTGTAGGCTGGGACGAGCAGATGCCAAAATCATGAAGACAATTACTGAAGTTTAAATTATAAAGTCTGAATTGAAAGCTGTGATTAAATATGGACTGTTCTTCATTAATCACTATTTAGGTTTTTCCCTCTTTGTTTCATTCTTCACTTTGACAGAAGCAACCCTATAGAGAGGACCTGAAGCAAAGCTAAATACCAGTGTCTGATTTGAATCTTGCTTGCACAGATCCCCCATTTCTGCCACTTAATTATCACCAGTGAAGCTACCCAGGTGCAAAAGTAATCAGAATTTTGGCCTTATCCATTCTGTCTGAGACAGGATGACAGCATGCAGACCTCTCCCATCACCTCTGTGCCCTGTGCTTGTCCCAAAAGGCATACACAAGCCTCACATAAACTGTTCCAGGTAATTACTGATGCTTACTCCTTCCTCACTTGCTGTCTCCAGTGCAAACAGCAGCACCTCAGCTGAGCGCCCGGTGTGAGCACAGGCTCGGCAGCAGCAGAGGGTCTGGGGGGCCCAGAAAAATGGGGTGCTGAGGCGGGTGCAGCTGGAGCCCCTCTCCCTGGAGCTGCCTGGGGCTGGGCAGGGGCAGAGCTGGGAGGGGGAAGAGACACTTTCCATCTCCAGGCTGCCAGTTGTAAAAGTGCTGGCAGAGGCACTACCTGTTTCTTAACTGGGAGCTGGAAGTCTTGTCTCAGTGCCCAGACGTCCTTAGGGGATTTAGAAGGGAGGCACCAGAGATGAAGCTGTCTTTGAGTGGAGAATCAACTATGTATATTTAATCTGATAATCTTCATTTTTCATCTGGTAAATCCATGAATGCCACAAACCATGGGGGCAGGAAAAGTGTATTTGGTTAAAACTGAAGCTCCTGGCCTCATTTCCCGCCACAGCCGAGGGTGAGCACCAGCTATAGCCCAGTATTGCTGCTATAACACCCCACAAGGAGCAGCCTCATCTCCCACCACAGAACCCCTGCAAGGGCCACCTCTCCTGGGCCACCTGCCCATGCTCCTCCTGTGGTGTCTTCCCTGACTCTTCACTTCAGAATCTCAGAACAGCAAGGCCATCACCTTGGCATCACGGTGTTCTCGTTGCATGGGATGGCGGTGGTCCCTCCAGCATGTTCTGGGGTGCATTTGGGTTTGGCCCCTCTCCAGTGCAGCGGGTGGAGGCACAGGGGTGCCCCGCAGCGGGCTGGCAGAGTGAGGAGTGCCCCTGGGGAGCCCCAGGTTCCAGAAATGGCTGAGGCACCCCTGCACCACCTTTTTTTCCTGCAGGAGGAGATATGATGGCAGAAATCCTCCTTCGCTGCTGTGAGCTCCTTTGCTTAGCTCACCAGCAGATGGTGTAGTCCCTGACACCAGCAGCTGCTCAAGGTATAAAAGAGGAAAAGCTTAATTATTCCTGCAAGAGAGCCCGTATGCTCCCCATTGTCGCCCCCCCTCCCCGGGCTTTGAAGGATTGCTGCTGGCTGCTGCCCTCTCGGTCACTGACAAGCGTATTCGTTGTGCGCACACGTAGCAGAAGTGACTGTGGCTGAGAAAAGCGAAGGTAGAAAGCATGATGCAACGATGCGGTAATTCCCGTCGCTGCAAGCAGCGCCGTGTTTGCCAGTGACGCTGCTTTTGCTCAGTATTGGAGCATAAAGTCCAGCATGGGGTGGTGGCTCTGCAGCCAGGTGCCTCCGTCACACCACTGCCCTTGTGTGATGGCAGTGGTATAACCCCGTCCTGCCTGTGGGAAAACATGTCTGCCAGACCACCGCCCGCTTGTTTTTGTAGGTGGTGACCAGCTTAAAAATGCCCTCCGTGCTTTCCCCAGCCCAGGGGAGAGGGTATGAGCTGTGAATTGCCGCGGGTCCCCACGGGGCTACAGCAGGGCCGTCTGGCTGCCCTTGGCGGGGAGGCTGGGGGGAAGCTACGGGATGTATTTGAGCAGGGTAAGCACACACTGAAAGCTACGATCAGAAATCTTCAGTAAAATAAACCCCAACACTGTCAGCTGAAATCCCCCAGAATGGGCACTGTGAAAAGCGCAGGCGCGGGTCTGCGGTGCTCTCGGCACGGCACACCATGGTTCACGCCACGAGCCAGGACAACACACCGAGGGGAGGCAAGGCAGTGCTCAGCGCGCCTGCACAGCTCTCCTGGCTGCGACTGCAGACCGAAACCTGCACGGAGGAGATGACAGAGCCCTTCATCTCCAGAGGGCACCCTGAGCACAGCCCCGTTGCCCTCATCACACCCCACATTCAAAAGCCAACAGCTGCAATAGTTTTATGGAAGTCACAGGGAAAAAAAATATATTTATTATCAACACAAAGACAACATTCATCTTTCCCCATTGCTTTGGGGAAGATTAAATAAAGACCCAAGAGTTTACAGAGAAGCAAAGTGATATTTGGTTTGATTCAGAAATCATGGGTTTGGGGGACAAGCTACTCACAAAGCAAAGCTTTTCCTTCTTCTGAGAGGGGGTACCACTGCACCGGGTGAATCATCACTCCCAGGGGAAAAATGGCGGGGTGAAAGCCTCCCCACTGCACCTATGAAAGTGCTGTCTGTGCCCAATTGTTCCCATGGAATAACAATGTTGGCTGCAGGGCTTGTTCTCGCTCACAAATAGATTAGGCTGCTGCCTCTTAAGCTTATTGGAGATACTGCCCCTCAGCCTGCAGGATTACCTTATCAGCAGCAACCAGATGGAGCGTATCAGGGCCATGCCAGTCATTCCACACCTGTTGATCCTATGTGGGAGCCAAAAAATTAATTGCTTAGAAATGTAAAAGCAAAAGCCGAAAATCATGACAAAACAAAGATTAAAGGGAAAAAGCGGGGAGGGCTGGGAACTTCTTGCCTGTTATTGGTATCAGTGTCAGCACATTTTGGAGAATGACTTATGCGGCATCTGATGCTGTTTGCAAACGCAAGAGAGGTGGATACCCCAGAGAGCAGATATTTTTGGCAAGAAATACCTATTTAGCAGCTACCAGCCATGTTTAATTTGCATACATTTAACTAGTGGAGATAACAACAAATGCAAAAAAGCTTTCTGAAAGGATGCTGCACAGCAATACTGTTGGCTTCCTGCTCGGGGCGTCACTCCCCCCGAAACTCTCCCAGCAGGGCTGGGGCTTCCTGGCACGTGTCTCTCGGCATTCCCAGAGCCGTGAGGAGGAGCTCCCATGTCAGCGTGAGTCCTCGCACCGGGGCGGGCTGTGTCTGTCTCCAAGCCTCCCTGTGCTGTGGAGCGTGAAGGAACGACGTTTCTCAGCTCCCTGCCCATGACAATCTCCAAGTGCCTGAGCCATGAGTGTGAAGCAGATCAGATCTTCACGGCCACCATGGGGATGCGTGCCATCAAACAGCTTGGGAAGCAAACACGTGTGAGCTCTCCCGGGCAGGATCAGGTTTGCTCCATCTTCTGTAAATCACGAGTCACGCTTTGGGTGATGGGAATAATGGCAACAAATTAGGGGAAAATGCATATAAAGATGCATACGGAAAAATTGACATTTTTAGCCTTGCCTTCTGCGCTGAGGAGCCCCAGACCTGGGGAAGAAGTGAGGGTGCAGAGATGTTACTCAGCTCCCTGCACCTGTGGGGTCTCGTGCAACCACCGTGGCACTGGAGGAGGCAGAGGGCTGTAACCTCCCCCTGCCCCACAACTCGCAGCATCTCTCTGAGTGCTCTGCACGTTCCTTAATTTTATATGCACGATTTATACGCAGCTCTGCCTGTCAGGCACGTGGGCTGCGGCTGGGCAAGCAGCACAGCGGTCTCGGCTTGACGGCAGCCACTGATGGGCATTGTGCCCATGGGGCGAGCAGGGCACACTCAGCTGCCTGGCTGGTCCGCGGCTCTGGGAAACACAGGCTGGAGCCCCAAAGCACCATACACCTCCAAGGAGTGCCCCAGGCCACCTAGCAGATACAAGCCTACTGATGGCAATCAAAATAAGACCCAGAATGTGCAACTAGGGTGTCTGCACACACACTGGGGAGACGAGCTTCCTCCCTCTGGCTCTGTAGGTACCAGTAGCCCAAAGACGCAGGTGGTGGCAGAGGTCTGTGCTGTGGAGAAATGGGGAAATCACCTGTCACACCGCAGAGGAACCCCACTCCAAGCAGTTACTCCTGGAAGCCTCATTTTTGGACATGTCTTATCTTTTTGATTCCCTGAAACTAACTTAGCATGATTCACACATTTTGTTGTGCCCTATTGAATGATGGCAGTCATTCCACAATCCTTTATTTACGGATACAGAATGAAAATAATGCTGCTAAAACCAGCAGAGACTGAGGAGTGCTCCTGTTCAATTTGCAAAGCACGCATCATTCCACTCAGTGGTTTTAGCATTATTTTTAATTAAAATTGGCAAATCTCTTAGGCCAGCCTCCATTCATGACCTTTAGCCCCAAATTTGTTAACTTCTTGCTGGAATAATTAGGCTTTAATTCCAAAGCTTTGCCTTTTCTTTTAGTTCAGGCAACTATCAGAAATTTCTTATTCTCTTTATTTATGCTGTTCAGACTTGCCTGACCTCTTAAGAGGAGCTGGACTCTGATATTCTGCTTCTGTACAGAAGCCCATAGTCGCTGTCTCATCTCATGGACCATTTGTGCTGGGTGAGGTCACTGAAGTCTTAAAGAAGTCTATAACAGCGTTCCTTGAAATTCATATGTGTGTGAGATGGAGAACAGCTAACAGAGCCATTCTATTTTCATGCAAATAGAGGACCACCTCCTTAGCATTGTATTTCACGTCCTGTTGTAGGTAACAAAAGTTTTGTCACCCTCAATATACCAGATAAGCCTCTGGGAGCTGGGGACCATGCTGAAACTGGGGTTTATGTACCTGCCACCAACAGGAAATGTTTTTACACCTAGGCTGCAGCACTGATAATGGAATGGCACTGGGAGCCTTGCTGGGCACGGGAATGCCACTGTCCCCACTGCCAAATTGTCAGATCAGCTCCTGGTGTGTTTTCAACAGGGGCTAACGAGGCCTCTTCTGAACCACCCTCAGTCCCGGGGGGGGACAGCACAGGCCGGGCCGCTCCTGGTGGGCAGTTTGGGGTGGGTCACTCGGCATCGCGTGCCCTTTCTGGCGTGTTTAGCCTTAAGGAAATATGTAGAAAGCTGGCTCAAAGATTGTTAATAGTGGAGTGAAGTTTACGTAGGAAAGATCAACACACTGCTTCAAAAAAACCCTGCTCTAGAGGTGCCTATAGCAGATAAAGTGGGCAGGATTCTTCTTGTCTGACTGGTCTGCCCTTCAGCTGGTCACGGAAGGCTCCTGCAATGTCAGTCGGCAGAAATAGGTGCCTGTAAACCTTTACCTACCTGACCTACCTGCTACAAGTGTTCTTTCAGATGGGATGAATTGCTTTCCTGGAATTGCGTGTTCCTCTCCACTGACTTTAAAGAGAATTATATGTCTTCATTTGGCCAGTTGAATACCACCTCAGGCAACCAGCGGGGTAAAAAAAAAGCTTTTCCCTTTGTAAGAAATGGGGTCTGAGTTTTTCACTGCCTCTTAGTACAGGAGGTGCCTGATTGAGGGCCAGAGTCTCTGCACACTCCTCTGTAACGGTGGAGAGAAGCAGATACCTTCAGAGCAATCCTGATTTAGGGGCAGCACTGCCCCCCGGCAATGCCTGGCCCTCCAGGGCTGCAGCCAGCCAGCAGTGATGCTGCTGCTCCCGCAGGCAGCTCACTCTCGCACCCCAACACAGCTGCCATCAGTCCAGCTGAGGGGAGTTAAAATAGCTCCCAGGAAATAATACAAATGGAAGGAAAAAAAACCCACACAAAAAAAAAACCCAACAATTGAAATGCATTATGGCAGCTCTGCCACTTTCTACATCCCCCTCAGCAGAAAGCAATCTTTGCCTCTTAGAGTGCCACAAAAGGACCCATAAACTCAATCACTGTAAATAGTCACCAAAAATGTGAGTGGGAGCCAGTTGCACAGTCGTTCTGTAATTTCGATCCTTGGGCAGAACATTCGCGGGAAAGGGAATATAAAATACATATATGTTTATTTACTAAACGGTATCTGTCAAAAGGCTGTCAGTAAGATTTTGCCTTTTATGAAACAACAGTGACATCCAGTGGTGCTGCAGGTGCAGCCGGGGAAAGGTAAAGCTCTCCCTGGGCCAGGGTCCCCCGCCGCAGCGGCCGGGGGGAGGCTGGCAGGGCAGGCAGCGCTTCTGCCGTGGGTGGACCTGTAAAAGAGAAGGGGGAGGGGGGGGAAAGGCGTTTTTCAGAGCATAGAATAAGAACACATGCATTTCAGAGGGTTTGTAACTAGGCTTTGTAACGGGACATACAGGGGAAAAAAAAAAAAACATCAGCTGGTTTTCTGAGAAACAATGTCTGCATGTCAATCAAAGTCTACTTCTCTGGAAACAAACGCATGGCATAAAAAATTATTCCCAAACACTTAATTTCACTTGCTCTAAGACGTAATTAAAATTGCTTCTTTCTTTTCTTTTTTTTTTCCCCATTTTCTGTTTTGCATACTGATTTATAACCTTCTTAAAAAATATTTTCCTTGGCCTTTCTCTCTAATCTCTTCCAATTTCCCTTTATTTTTCGACCATTTAGATTTCGATTGGCTCAGTTAAGTTTTCTTTCCTACTTCTGACCGGTTCTCTTGAATAAGCTCTCAGAGAGCGTCTGTCCCATTCTGCTGTCATTTTGACTTACTTCCTTATCGCTTTCCATTGATTTTCTTGTAGGACTTAATTTTAATCCAATTTACAGTGTCGGTAATCTGGGTAGCTTCTTTTAGTTAGATTTAGATTCCAACTCCTTTCCTTTCCATGACAACTGTCTGACTTTCTCCATTTAAATCATCGTACTCACTCTGTCTCGGCCAGGCTGTTCCCTTTCCGGCTGGGGCTCGCTGGCTCTCGCCTGCTGCTGGCTGGAAAGCAGAGTGAGGGACTGAACGGTTGGGAGATCAGGTGGTGGGAGGCAGAGCACTGGAGACAGACACCCTCCCCACCGTGAGTGTCTGTTATTTAGTTGTGGCAAGAGCAAGCAGAGGGAATGCAAATCTTCCCTCTGCGCCAGCATCCCCGGCGCAGAGTCCCGCAGGATGCGGGAGCACAGTGCCAGAGGTGATGAGTTCTGCAAGGACCCAAGGGGCGTCAGGTCCGGCTTCCCAAGGACCCACGGCCATCGATGGGAGTCGGGCTCCATCTGTACAGATGTACCGCTCCCTGGGTTTTTCGAGGAAGACTTGTTCGCCCAGGGCACATGTAAAGAGGCATTAACTAGCGGTGTGAAGCCAACACTCAGTAATTAAAGCATTTGAAACCCTCCCCCTCAGCCCCTGAACACACGATGCATGCTCTTTTTCCAGCAGGAAAACGGTCAAAATTTGTTGCATTTTGATTGCCATTTGTCAGCCATGAAGCTACAGTGAGCTGTTAATGCTCTTCTTTCCAGGGTAAATCTAGGAGGTATTTGTAGTTGTATGATGCTCTTCTTTCTTTGGTTTCTTTCTTTTTCTTCTGTCTTATTTTCTTTTCTCGCATGATTCACACATCCAATTCCTTCTTTGAAATGTAAATGAAAAAGCTATTCCATCAGATCTATATGGAAAATCATCAATGCTCTTATCTCTAATAGCCTAACCACATATTTGGGGAAAAAAAAAAAAAAACACGCTATAATATGAGCACATTTTTCTCTCAGAAATGTACTTCTTTGCAATATTTAATTAAAGATAGAAAAATAATCTTTCTAGTTATTTTCCAATAGATTAGTCTTTCATTTCTTCTGTAGGAATAGCGGGCAAACTCTTAAAAAGAAAATAAAAAGTAGCTGTTCTTGACAGGAGAGGAGCAGAACTGCAGTATTTTCTGCTGCTTACATTGAACACCACCACAAACTCGGCTGCATCTATTAGGAACCATTATGTGCTCTTTCCCTGCCATACACCCAGCTTTTGTCCAGGTGCCAACTGGCTTAATCTTTCATCAGCAAATAATTTTCACTTAATGAGAACTTACTCGTAAGTGCCGTCTCCCTCAGGAGTGCACGTTTCCTCTTTGTCCAGCACGAGTCTTTCTATGCAGATCGCAGCAGTTACTGGAGCATGATGAGCCTTATTACAGGAATTGATCTGTCTTAGGCTGCTGTCTAGACAACTATTTGCATTGAAATGTCACACACACACACAAAGATCTGCCTCTATTTTTCAGTGGCTACTTGTTTCACTTGTCAGGGCATAGGCAGGTTTACTCTGATCAGCTCAGGTGATCCTCTGAAGCTGTGCTGCTCCACAACTTGTGAGGATGCAGCGAGCAAAGGCAAGGTGGCGGCTGTAATGGACTGTCACATCTCACAGCCTGCATGGGTTTATTTTTAGATCAGTACATCAGACACGCATTTGAGTGATGGGAACTTGCTCTCAGCTGCTCCTTCTCTAAGTGACTTTTTGAAGTAGCTCAGTATTCCTCCCTACGACGCCTGCTTTAGGCTCCTCACTCCTGAGAGGCAGGAGAGGGAGGGATGGCTGCCTGACTGCTGCAGGAGGTACAAGAGGGGTACTGAAGACAGTGCAGGTAGCACCTAGCTACATGGCAAGGTTGAAAGTCATTACAAATAGCTTCAAGGTGCCCTATAAAATTCTTATCTTGACATGGGCCCATTTCTTGCTACACTCATTGCACTTCCTTGACTTCAAGCAAATGGAAAGTCCCACCAGGGTTTTGGAGCCCAAATTTTATTGCAAAAACACTTGAAGGAAGTTGCACAAGCAACATCCTATTGTTGTCTTGCCTCTCTCTGCATTGATAGTTGCTGTGTTGCATATTGAATGTGTAAATACTTGCTTTCAAACTACATTTCATTTCTGAGGAAAATGCTGCCCTAATACCACATACTACTGTTGCACACAGACCTAGTCAAAATTTTCCAAGGATCAATTTGCAAACAAAAAGTGATTAATTTCCTTCAAAGAACTGCTCTGAAAAAGATTAATCCTGTTTCTTCGCTGTCTCAAATATTACGCTGAGGCTCGTTTTAGTGTACTTGGAGATCTTTACTGAAGGGCTGTTACATCTGCTCAAAATTTATGTCTTCATTTTTGTAAGGGCCGTAGTGTTATTTGCACAGTCTCCATTTGGCTTCCTCTTTTAAAGGGCAAAAATGAGCACCACAATCATTATCTTGTCTGGCAAAAGGAGGAGGAAGGCTTGCTCTAGAGCAATTTTAAAATCATGAGGCTGTAAATTTCTCTTTAACAAGGTGTGTTAAAGCAACGATAGGGTTACATTTTATCCCCTGCTCACTGCTGCTGGGCTTCTGGTCCCAGCTTCCCAGACTGTGTGGGACCGCGAATGAATGAAAAGCAAGCCAGGCTGGGAACAGGGCCCCAGCCACCTGCCTCAGGCATCCTCCTCTGCGGCTTTCATCGGGCTACGGGGCTCATGGGTTCCTGTGCAGGGGATCACACTCAAAAGAAAAGTCATTTCACCAGCACATCCCTTGTTCTGGTGGGTTCAATACTCTCCTAAAATGTGGGAGGCGGAGTTTGATCCCTCCCAAGCTAAGCAAGTCCTGCAGCCCTGGAGAAGCACCCTAAGTAGCGCACAGCCCTCGCAAGACATCCAGGCAGATCAAACCCACGGGGGGTTATGGCGCCTACCATACGGCTCCAGCTATTTATGTTGGTGGAAGGGGCGATCCCCCTGCTGCAATGGCCTCAGGGCCCCTGTGGTCCCTCAGACCTCCCCGACAAGTCGGTGCAGGGAGAGACTCCCCCATGCCGGGTGGGCTGGGTCTCTACCTACAGCACCTTTCTCCATGCGTATACAGTACTTAGGAAGGGTTGGCAGTCCCTCCCCTAAAATTCTGGAAGGTCAGAGCCCAAATTAAACTCCTAAAGTAAAGGCTGAGTCTACCTCACACTTAGCCTAGAAACACTGAGCTGCCAGATATGCTTCCCCTTCTCTGTTGTGACCCATTTATCAAGTTATGACATTAGGCATAATTAGTTGTACTGCTGCGTTTGCAATCAACTTAAAATTAGCAACTTCAGTTTGTTTATTTCTTTGTTTGTTTTCAGTAAAACTATCTCGGGGTCTGAAAGTAGGTGCAAACTGAGAAATAATTGAAGAGATTTACAGTTTGAGTCAGGCAATCTCCTTAAGGGTTTGGGGGCTATTCAGAAGATATCTGTTGTCAGTCACCACCGGACCCTGATCCCACCAGCACTTCCACACACGCAGTCAGCAGCTTCCGTTTTCAGAAACGACTAGTGATTATTGACGCTAATGTGAAGGAGTTGCTATCTGCCTGTACATACCTATTATAGCACCTGAAACCAGACCTTGAAAATGCAGACTCGGGAGGCTCCTGGCCACTTGGTAAATACAGGGCAAGGTGTGTATGTCTTTTTCAGATCTTTGGATCTTTGGCATGTATATTTAATTCCTTACATTTAATGGACTATTTGCAAAGTAGGGTAATAGAACCATGAGTAAATCTAAGACGCAGCGAAAGCAGAAGTAGATATCTGGGTGGTCAACCCTGAATAAAGGAGGTCTTTTCAAAGAAGTCTGTTTAACATACAACATTTTTATGCGTGCTCCCTTAAAAATTTTACCTTCAAGAGAAATTATCTGGAGAAAGACTATCCTGCATTGACGCAGAAACAAAAGGAGTGATTTCATGACACTCGAAATCACGGAGGGTCTTCCCATTGAATTCGATGGGAGCAAAGCCGGTGTTTCACGGCTCTTGCATCAGCGTGGCTCACACAGGCACGCAGCTCTGTTGCCATAGCATCAGGGCTCCTCTTGCAGAATATTTCCCATCAAGTGCTGTTAAGATTTTTTTTCTTTAATCCAAGAATCCAAAGCAAGTAACATGTTAATAAAATGTCTTAAAAAGAAAATACATGGTCTGCTATTATTATCTTGTAGTAAGGATGCTGAATCTGCAAGTTTTCCTTTGATTTTTCTGTCTCCTCTTTTGCAAGATGTTGAATTATCATCTTCCATCAATATACTATAATTTCCATTAGCTGGAATGGAAATTTACCCACGAACTATGAAAAATGGATGGGAAAATAAATGTAGTTACTCCATCTTAGCACAGCACTCTGGATTTTGTTTATTATCGTTATGTGTATTACAGATACTGCACAGATAGTAAGGGAAAATCCCTATCCAGTCTTGGTTCAAGGCCCAATTAAACAGATAAAGTAACAAAGGAACTAGACTAGGTTTGAGCAACCTGGTCTAGTAGCAGGTGTCCCTGGCTGTAGTAGGGGCATTGGAACTAGATGATCTTTAAGGTCCCTTCCAACTCTAACCATTCTATGACTCTATGATTCTGTGATTCTGTGAATGATAGGGTGGCAGTAATACCTCCTTATATTTTCAGCTTATGGCCTGGATTTAGGAACTTCAGGTACTTTTCTGGATTGCAACAATTAGAAGCCTTACCATGCAGGATCCCTCAGTCCTGCCTAAAGAAATAGTCACCTTCAGAGCATTTTTGATCCCATTGCTCCAAGAGGTAGCCCAGGCTGATGATGATCAGCCAGTTGTCGTAAGTAGGATAACTTCAGCGCCGTGTTCAGAGTTTGTAAGTATGGAGAGATTTTTAAAAGTGCTTAATTTGTGTCTCTAGGTCCAGGATGTAGTTCATCATTTACAAATATCTAACATCATCTTTTTCAGCTCCGTCAAAGTACTTTTGACTCAACCTATACATTTTTATTGACTTCTCTGCCCTCATAAAACAGGGTGCTCTCCTTCAGAGACAGGAAAGCCTACCACTGCTGTCTTCCTATAAATCTCATACCTTTTAATCAAAGAGGGAAGCTTTGTATTGTCGCAGGCAGCTTATAAAGTGGCTTTTACCAAGCTGAGCCACTTATTTGTAAGCCTCTCTATTAGGGAGCTAGAGATAAGCCATTCATGAGCTGAGCAAGGTCTGAGGGCTGGAGAGCAGGGTCTGCCCTCAGAGACACAGATGCAGATTTGGAGCAACCTCCCTGAAGTCGATAGCGGGATGCATAAAAGTTGAAAAGCCCTCCAGCCACACTCTCATCCACCCCAATGCCCAGGCATTTTTTCTCTAGAGCTTCCTGTTGTTATCAAATTAAATATTTTATTCAGAGGGAAACAGGAACACCACTTTGTTTTTCAGCACCCTTTTAATCTTGCAGCAGGATTAAAATGCTTTTTGGTTTAATGCTAATCATATGCCCCCTGATTTTAGAGTGGCCTGGAGTTCCTCTAAATTGTTCGTGTGGCGTGACAAGGGTGCTTCTGAGAGGATTAGAGAATTGTACATGTCATTTAAGGTCAAAAAGGCCTCCCATTAATTTTCAAAATACCAAAACTTATTTTCCTAAAAATTCAGTTTCCCTGCAAATACAACCATATGTGTAATGCTGAAAATTAAGATATCTTTTGTTCACTTCAGAGGTCAGTCTGGTAAGGGAAGCATCCCACATGTGATCAGCAGTGATTACTCTGTGCTCGCCCTCCCAGAGGAGATGTCCTGAGGTACCCCCAGCCTTCGGCTTGTGAGTGAAAATCCCCTTTGGCACCCTGGTCTCATACCAGCGGGCCATACCCTGGCATGTGGCTGGTTTCTTTCTAGACTTCTTTTGCCAAGCTGGGATAGTGGTGTTTCTTTGTAGTATTACTATATCCTTTACCTTGTTTTCCCCCTCAGGCAAGGCCACCAGGAAGCTTGGGTTCAGGATTGCACGAACAGGGATTAATATCTACTTGAGGGTTAAAACGTCTGTCTGCAGATCTACTGCGCATTTTGAAAAGAGTTATTTTGCTTATGTAGCCTGCTAAGTGCCTAGACACAGTGATAAAAGGCATAGAGACTAAATCACCTTGGAGAATTAAATTATTTTCTTATAAATTAGCCATTGCCACTTTTCTAGTCAATAAATTTAGCAACGTTTTACAATATCTCTTCCTAACACTCTGTTACATTTAAGTGCAAATTTTTAGTTTGTGTAAGAGCGTGATGCAAGACATTTGAGGGCTTGGGGTCTTTGTCAGCAGAATTGATTGGCAGCCTGAGGCAAAAATAACTCATTATAGTGGGAAATATATAGAATAGATTAATTTCTTACTGCATTCAAATTATTTTGGGGAGGGAATTTTCTACGCTAGCTTAAACTCTTTCTCCCTTTCCTCTTGCCTCCTCTCACCTCTCCCACACATACTTAGGTGGTTCCTGCTCATATTTTTACTGCTTCTTTATTGTAATGTATATATTCTCAAATCTTTGAGTGTAAACTGTAAACAGTGAAAATCATCTTACCCATCTCAGAGCTATCTGAACTGATCTCCATCTTCAAATAGTTATTCTTCTTAGGCACATTAGCTTTATTTAAAAACATTTCATTAAGTTACTTGATTTGCAAATCACTCATTTAACATTCAAATCTTGTCTATGGGAATACGTTCCATATAAGATCAGCTTAAAAAAAACTTGACTTGGGAGAGAGAAGATAGAGAAGTATGGAGAAGGTGAAAAATTAGTGACTTTTTCTCACATGCAGCAAACAAAGGGCATCAAATGACATTTCCAGCAAGTCTCAAAAAATGAAGCAATTTGACACAGAATGCATAATCAAACTGTGGAACTCAGTTGCTGGCACGAAATGCCAAATATGGATACCCACACAATGCTGGGCACTGGAGATATGATAATGAGCTAACCTGAGCCTTTGGCCAGCTCAGCCTGTTGGGTCTTACACTCTCAGGTTCTCATTGTGTTTCTTACCCCGCATCTAGAAAATTTAGAAATTCATCTGGTTTCAGAATATTAGATAACAAGTCCATGCAAATCCATGAATGTAGCGGGAATTCTTACTGTATACACTGAAGGCATAACTCCCCCACCCCCTGGGGGCAGGACTCATATGGTTCAGGATGAGTTCCCAGCCCTAGCCTCATGGCCCATTCAGCATGTGGAACAGATGCACTGTTTTGTTTCTTAGCCCTCAAGGAGACTGATCGCATTCAGATGGTAGATGGCTTTTTGAATATAAGAAAACAGAATTTGAATAGACATGACAAGCCGTGATGCACCAACACTTTGGCAGGGAAAAATGTTTCCTTTCTGAGCCAGTCCTTCATTGTCCTCTCAGGTGAATACACTGCCTGCCAAGAAGATCTACTCTTTGCATATACACAGAAATATCCAAATCTTCAACACCGTGTTTCAGGGAAGGCAATAGGAATGAGGCAGCCCGGACTCAAAAAGTCTAATCGTGGTCAGACTTCAGCTCCATGTCTTTTTCTCTCCCTTTAAAAGAGGAAGAATACATCTGTATTGCTTGGAAAGTTGTGCCTGGAAGCTGCTGGCAACAAACTTTTTATCATCCACCGCCACAAGTGAGCCACAACCTTGGTGAGGGGTGTGTTGCACAGCCCTGGGATGTGACTCAGCACAGAAGCCCAGCTCGGGGCTGCTCCTCCCCGGGGCACTCTGCTCTGGTGCTCCAGGGTAGCCGGGTTCCTGATGCTGATGGATGGCACCTTTTGGAAGAACCTGAATGCATTTAAATAACCACTGCCTATTCTTGGAGGTCAGCTGTGAAAGGCACCTCACGAGGCTCTGCGCCTTTTTACATAACCTATGCCTTATTCTTCTCTTGTTAGTTGTGCACCTCTGGATAAGCTAAACTGAGGACCCGACCTGAGCTCCATGATCAAGTTGACCTGAACACCTCCATGGGCCTGACCTGAACACCATGGTCAAGCTAGGCTAGCAAAGATACATGGCATTTTCTGTAAAAAAAGGGTAATTATGTGACTTGGTGCCCTGTGTTAAGAGAAAGAGAAATTTGATCTAACTTTTCGAGTCCTTGTTCCTCAATGCTTTAGAAATATCAGCCTTTTCAGGTGGGCCCCTCTTTCTTTGGAGTCAGAGCATGCTGTTATCCTCTTCTCCCTCCTAACTACAATATAGATTAAAAAACCAAAAGCATTGCTAGATTTTTGTATGTATAGCTTACTTGTGCCTGTGTTTTTTTGCAAGGTTGGAAGAGCATTTCACAGCTCACAGGATGAAGCACCTCTGTCACTCTATGACTGCCCATGTTGTCAATGCCCATTTGCACAGCGAACAGCCAGGATCCCCTCTTGTAGAAAAGAAGGTCAGATGATGCACTGTAGAAGCTCCACAGCATTTCCCCAACCCTTGAGCCTTTAGGACTCCCTGAAGAATCAGTATGAGTCTGTTTGGTGTGATGCTGGGGAGGATACGATCCTCCTTTATGGTCACTCTAATGCTGTTTTTGTAGGCTGATGCAGTATTTCAAAATCATGCAGCTTCACACAGCAGCACTTTTGCTCCTTTACTACTTCTGCTCGAGGTTTTTTTGTTTCCTCCATCTTTGCAGCTTAACAGATCAACTCCATTTAATTTGAAATAAAGACAATGGATCTCAGCTCTGAAAATTTCCACTCTTCGAGAGGAGAAGAAGAAGTCAATAAGCAGCTGCCACGTGCACAAGCCTTCTGTGAGGGCTTTTCTCAGACTCAGCAGGGGAAATGAGATTCAGGCAGACTGTGTAATCAGTGATTCTCTCCAGCTCCTGAAAAAGGGCAAATAGACTTAAACATCCAAATTAAAAAATGCAGCTGAATGGGCCATGAAATACAGTATCTACAAAACTAGCCTTCTTTGAACGGTGATCTTTGCTTTGCAGAAAATGCGGCTCCTGTGTATGAGTAGCTGTGGGGAGAAAAGGAAGAAAATAGAAAACAGCTGTGCAAAATAAATATTACTTTGCTTCTGTTTTAAGCATAAAATATCTCTAAGCTCATCAGGGTTTGTAATAGACGGGTATTATTTTTCGTAAGTGAAAATGTCAGAAGTCCAATGTACGGGTTCGTGAGTTTAATAGAAATGGTCTCTGTTGTAACGGTACGCTTTATATTCTAGTCACGATGCATCAGCAGTTTATTCTGGAGTTCATTCTGAGGAGGTAATGACTAGGAAAATGACAAAGAAAACTGTTACTGACCATTAGTGAGCAATCACTCTGTCATATTACCAAGATAATTTAGATAAATGTGGGGTTTAGCTGTCTCCAAGGGAGATGGGATGCTGATATCTTAGATAGTGCTGCTTTTTAAAGCTTTTCCATTTGATGAATATATATTTTCGCCTCAAAGACACAGACTAGTTCCCCATATCTTCCTGATGGAAATAGTAATAGCTCATTTCAGTGCTGTCATCTTTGCTTGGTTGTGTAGAGCATGAAGCTACATAGTTTCGCAGCAAATGTGGAAAGCTCTGTTTGGAAACATAAGGTATTTAATAAATGAATGTAGAGCATACCATGTTTTTCTTCAATTGGCTTCCATTATTTTAGCAGCTGCTAATTATGCAGTGTTGATATTTAGAGAAAGAGTAACAGATTTATCTGTTCCATCTGGATAATCAGGCTTTTAGAGCATGTCCTTCTACCAACATTGGACTTAACTCTTCCTGTTTCTTTTTCCCTCTTGGGGCCATATCAGGTTAAATTAAAAGGTGCAGAATTTCAGTTGAGATAACTAGACAATTTTGTTCTAGTTTTTAAAAGCAGTTTCACTGCAGTCATCACTGGCACGAGGTGGCTTACAGGGAGCTGTGTTGGATCAGCTTGGTGTTAAGGCATGGATTCACAGGCCAAAGACTTTCAAGATCCACCTGCCAACACTAGGTTTAGGCATCCTGTATAATGTGGGTTTTTCCACGTTGTACATCAAATACCACATCCTTATCCAAAAATATAGTTTTGCAGGAAGGTTTTGCAGCAGTCCTAAAAACAGATATTCAGGTGTGGGGTACCCAGAAAAGCACCATTTGCACATTGTATGTACAGTCGAGCTATACATGCACAGGGCAGTCCTGCAGATTGTGTGGAAGTGCTGTAAAGCCACTTCTGTAAAGAACTCAGTTGCCGTTGTACCCACCATCTCCATATGTCCATGAATAGCCCTAAAATGGATGTTTATCTAATCATCTTGCTTGGCAGGAGCCACTCAGCTCTTGTTCCACAACTTGAGCTTTCATCTTTAAGTTGACTCCACATTCTTGAGCATTGCCAAAGTGGTGAGATCTACCTGGAGTGGAAAACATCCTGAGCCAGGACCAGAGAGAGGTGCAAATCACCCTGATTCACCTCCAAGGCCGTTAACTCTCCAGGCACAAATGACAATTTATATCTTCAACTTCAGTAATCTTTTAACTGGGGATCAAAATAAACCAAAGGAGGGCTATTATAGTCTCAAGAATTGCTGTTGCAATAGACTTAGGATTAGACCCTCTTACTTCTGAACTTGTGGTCAATTTTTGCAGTACAGCAAATTTTGAAATTTAACAGCAAAAAAAAAATGCCTTTGCCTCAATTTAAGAGGCATAGCAGTTGAATATTAGAAGGCCAAAATTAAGTGAATGGATGGGATGTGGGGGAGCTGAAAGGACAAAACTGGTGCAGGGGGCTTGTCAGACGGGCGGGCTGGAGATGCAGGCTGCTGTGTCTTGGACTTTGATGGAACAGAAATGATATCTGGACAGTGCATCCGGATTAATTTAAGATGTAGAATAAACTGCCATAGGCTTTCTCTGGGGCTGAGATTCTGCAGGGCTGAGATTCTGTGGGGCCCCATCAGTTCATGACAATAATCAGCAGCCCTGACCGCAGCCCACATGCACACACTCCCTTGGAGCAGGGTGTCTGTGCTTTCCAAAAACGACTTAATTTTTGCAGAGTTAAGTCATGATTTCTCAACCCTTGGTGTCAGCGCTGCTGACTGAGAGCAGATACAACTTTCCCAACTAAACATATACTCAGCAAAATAATGAACTCATTTGGGATGCAAATAATTCCTCTCTGCTGCAATCCCCCTGCCTGGGGGGGAGGCAGTCCCTCTGCCTGCGGGTAAGAAGAGACAATGAAAGCATAATTAATAAAGGCTAAATATTCACCATTAATGTATCATTGATATAATTCACTCGATTGGTTTACTCTGTTGATTTATTTTACTCAGGCCAGAGTTTTCTGATTTTTTCAGCCTGCTTTTTAACACAGCAGAAGTCTTACTGAACACGCAATGCCATGGCTATTTCCATAGCAACAGGCTCTTCTAAATCTTGATGAGGATTTCTTGGCAGTGCTGTTTTCTCAATGCCTGGTTTTTGAAGGAGAAAGATTTAGTCAAACACAAGCCTTTACAGAAGACATATGCAAAGAAAACAACTGGGAAAGGAAGATATTTCTTTTATGGAAAAACTCTTCAAAATTTAGTTGGATGTGTTTCTATACGGTTTTTGAACTCACAACTATTGTGAGATAAGATATATGCTAAATATATCACATGGTATGTGGTGCCAAAAGATGAATAAAAATATGAGCCTCAGGAGAACACTTGTTTCTTCATATCTAAAACACATATCTTTTCCCCAAAAAAGCATGTTGCAAAACCTCCTTCCTTTCTTTACAACAGATTTTTCTCAGTGTGCAGGTTCCTCTTTCAAGTCAGATGCATTTTCACCAAGGCTGCCTGGTCTTTAACCAGGGACCAAAGGGAGGTTATATGCTTCTGAAGTCACTTAGCAGGTACTAATTTCTGTTTGTTTCCTTTTTTCTCCTAATACATGTCTACATTTCTGAACTTTTCAGTCTCCATGTGTTTAATTCACTGAAAGAGCAGTTCCTGGAGGGGAAAGGAAAAAGATATATACTTGTTATGCAGCCAAAAAACTGGGAGTAAAGATGCTGATGAACTGGCATAATCTCTCTAATACTATGTAAAGGTTTCAGGAGCTTTCTGATTAATCTGAATCAATCCTAAGAAATAACAGAAGAATAACGAAGCCCCAATGTACTTTCTGCAAACAGTAGCATAAAGGCCAGCAATGATTTAATTTGGTAATCTTACATAAGCAATTTTTTTCTATTTATCCTAGCTGCTAAATTAATATGAGCACAGTGGTCCTCTGGCCTCCAATCAGTTCTGTACCAGAAGAGTGGAGTCATGGGGCCGGGTCAGTTATAAAATACCAGTTTTTACTCCTTTTCTAGGCCGAACAGTGCAGGTTTACTCCATAGAAAGTCCCTGTTTTTTCAGTCTGATCATTGGTGAAAATGGTCAAGCCTACCATGGATGGACAAAACGTATAGAAATGTATAGAAATGTATCTCCCAGATAGACCCTAGCAGACAGCAGCTACCACAGCATCCTTTACTGCACTGGAGTTTGCCACTTTTTCAGTTCTTCTATTTCTATTTAAATAATTACTGTAAAACATGGAAAAGTGTATTTATTGTTCCATACTTTTTCTCACAAGAGTGCTAATAGCGGCCAGACCACAACCACAGGCAGCCCAGGACTTTACCCTGAGCAGTGCCCAGCAGCTATGGAGCAGTAAAACCACAGGGCAAGCTTGGAATGAGGCATCCTGGCTCTGCCATGCCAGCCTCTGAAAATTTGCACCTCAGACACTTCTTGAGACAGAAATAACCGTGTGTTTAATGTCTGTCAGTGGATTTTTCTTCCTGGAATTTGTCTCCTTGGTTCTATGGAAACAGCACTTAGCAGCCACAATTCTGCAGCAAGGAGTAACACAGTTTTACTGTACATTGTGGGAAAAACAACCGCCTTTGATTTGCTTTGAGCCTAGCTGCAAGGTGAATTGCTTGTCAGGGAAAATGCAGTGGTGAAGACCTGGGAACACGAGTGGGGTCAGCCTGCTGAAAGGGTTTCTCCTGCCTGTGGCTGGAGGGGAGCCACCTTTCTCTTGGCAGTTTCTGCCTTCACAGCAGAAGCGGGTGAGGCCAGCCCGAACCAGCTGTGCAATTACACCACAACCCATGGCACAATCCAGAGTCAAGGTCGCGTGGCTTTCATACGCAGGGCAGTAAACCGATAGCTTTCAGGGCTGCTGCCATGCAGTCCTGCTGCCTCTGCTCTGTGAGAGAAAGGAGACATTTAGGGCAGTTAGGACTTCAGCCTTCTGAGCTTCATCTAGGTGCACCTTTGTGTTTCTTATTTGTGATAGTAGGGAGTTCTGAAGATTCTTTCAATGTCATGTGTCACGTGGAAAAATAGAGAGAGAGTGAAACCTCATCTGCTTAGTGGTGAGAGATCCTCAGTACCAAAGGACGTGAACTGCAGAATCCGAGGGTTAGTCTGATGCATCAGAGAGGTTCGTGAATCTATTGGTAATTTACTTCCTGACAAAAAAGTAATCCATGCCCTGTGTCACCCAACGATCTTTTTCATCTGAAGTCCATCTATTGTTTCCTCACTGTTACATTCAGCCTGTCCAGGTCACTCATGCTTTTATAGAGTACCCTTTTCATTTATAGCTACTCCAAGCAAAAGTATCCTAGTGTACTTAATCAGTGCTTGAATGGAAGCTGCACTATACCGATAACCATCCTACTCCCTTTCTCTGAACTTCTTCCAGTTCCAGTATGTCCCCTATTGTCTGGACTCTGAGGACCAGAACTACTTAAATAAGTCAGGATGCTAACACATCATGCATTTATACAGAGGCACAACCATGTTCTCTCATTTGTTTTCTGTTCCTTTCCTATAACTCCTCATGTTTGGTGCATTTCTTTGACTGCTACTGAACTTTGAGTTGACAGTTTTAATGGGATATTTACAGCTCAAGCTTTTGCTCAAGTCAGTTCAAACTTTTTTCATTGTGCTTTACATTTGTCTACATTCAACCTCATTTCCTATGTTTTTGCCCAGTCCCTCAGAATTTGCAGGTTCTTATGCTGCTCTTAAAAATCAGCCCTTGTCTTTTTCTCCAGGAATAACTTTGCGTCACCAGCAGGCCATGTCACCGCCCTGCTCACCCTTTTCCAGATCATCTACAACTATGCTGCACCACTTAGGCGCCACTGGTAACCACCTCTACTGTTAAAACTGACCATTTATTCTCATGCCCTTCTTCCTATCTTTTAAACAATTAATTTATTCAGGCCAGGGCCATCTCTCTTCCTCCCTGACAGCTGAGCTACTTGACAAGCCCCTTGATAAGGGACTTTGTCAAATAACTTTTGGATATCTAAATACATGACATCATGTATGCTGATGTCTCGATCTATTGATGCTGGCTGCAAATCATCTGGTCTCAGCAAGCTGTTGCTGTTTGGTTTGTCTATATTTGCTCCATAACTTTTCCCACTGACCCTTCATGATGTTTTTTCCACATGTATTTGGTACTAGATGTCTCTAGTACAGTCTGATGGTTCACAACCAGCCCCTGGAGCACAGGCTGTACAGGGCACTGTACAGGAGCACTGAAGGTGAAACAACCTGAGCGTTACCAGCGCTCTCATTTCACATCTTCTCACTTCTGGAAGTAATTCTAACACTTGTCCTTTCATGCACAATATGGATACGCTCCCTTATGCACACTTGTTCTTTGTTAACAATTTGATATGTTATTTAATGAATACAGTAACTGTCATGCTGAAAAAAAAAACCAGTGTGAGGAAAATGGTACAAATTGTCCTGTCCTCCTTTGAACAGCGTAGAAAAAGGTGCCACAATGTGGTGTGTCTGCTGATACCCCACACAAATAAATCAGTTTGACAGAACGTTGGTGGGATGGAAAAACCATTCAAAAGCTGTGAGGTGCCAAAGTGAAGGTTGGCAGTGCAATGCTGAGAGCACGTCAGTGGTGGTCTCCTGGCTTCAGCTGAGACCCACCAGGCTGAGCCCCACCAGCCACTGGGACACTGTCATGTATGTCCCATGGACCCTGGGGCTGCAGACTGCATGTCTTACTCCCCTTTTGGAGACCTTTTCCACTGTCTTGTTGCCCACCATGCCTCTGACACCCCTGGCGTCTGCCTCTCTGCCCCCTCTCCAGCAGCATTATGAGAGGATGCTGGCTTTCCATCTTTATTGATCACTGCTCTTCTTCAGTGCTGCATGTCAGAGCAGGAGCCGTGTGATAACAACAGCCCCAGCGAATGCAGACCACAGGATCCTGTCTCTGTCCTGTAGCTGGAAATGGGCTCCCCCTGACTTCACCGGTGCTCACACAGCCACCCCTACCGCCACCCCTACAGCCTTCATGGGCTCCTGCCTCCCCCACAGCCGCACAGCTGAACAGCCGCTATGTTTTAATAAGGGAGGAGGGAAAACACAGACTGAAATGCCGAAGCTGCCAGTCAAATTGCCTTCCAAGATGTTATATTTCCCTGAAATGGTGATGCTCTTACACAGCCTAGGGAGATTTTTAAATTGCTGTTTCTCACCATGCCATCATTCAGGTTGTGGACACCCGATAGTGCGAGGGGAGACAAACTGTGCGGCTGATGGAGGAACGTGGGCTGTCCACCTGCAGCTGGGGAGAGACGTGACCCGGTGTTGCAAGACAAAAAATGGAGTCTTTATTTTCTTCTATTTTGAATGATGAAAATGATTCTGTGTTATATGTAGGAAGTGACACTACAATATTATTTTAGTTTTCTGTCAACACACATCCCCCCCCGCAAAAATCTTAATTTTCCAAAAACACAAGGAAAAAAAAAAGAGATTTCTGTCAAAATTTCTACTGTTTTGTAGTCAGCTGCTTGAAGATACCATTACATGCCAGGCACTTTTTGAGCAGGGATTTCAGTATATCATAGCAAGTGGTTATATGCTTGGCTTAGTCTTTTGGGGGATAGAAAATCTATGCAAGATATACGAAGTAAAAGGATCTGTGGGAAGTAAACAAGTTCCCATTCTTGCTGGATCGCACATAAGATAAGGTCACAGCAAGACAAAATAGGATCACTTTCAGATAAAATATATGTAATAATATCAGCAAAGAGTTTCTTTGATTAAAGATAACTTCCAGAGGAATTAAGTGATGTTATGAAAGCAATTGCCAAATATAGTGGCAAGATAACCTTTACTGCACTGCCTCTATGGTTATCAATTAAAATACATATCCCCATGAAATTTAATCTGTCAGTTATAATAGCTTTGTAAATCTTAATGTTCTTTCATGTGTAGTTCAAGAGGTAAATTCATGGCATGAAAAGAGGACATATTATTTCCTTCAAGGAAGTATCTGGTACTCCATGGGCATACCAGGTATAAATAAATATAAGCTCTTCTACATACTACATGCACATATGCATACATATACATGAAAGTAAGTTATTCAAAACCTCTTACTTCTTTTAAGCATGCTGCTTCCATGGTGCTCTGTGTTGAACTAGCTGATTACCTCCTTTACTTGGGGGAACGTGGCTTCAGCATTGACCATATTTTCCTTCAGCCACCAGCCATAAAAATGAAATAATTCAGCATAAACTAGACAGACATGGATTCTTCATGCCTAGGCCACTGGAAACAAGACAGATAAATGAATAAAGAAACAGATGTCATTATTTGCTTAGGTTTATTCCCAGGCGGCAGAGTCCTGAGCAAGCCAAGTGATCATTTTTGCAGTACTGCTCAGGGCCCAGCACAGTTTTGATTGTTTCAGTCTCTAATTTCCTTTTCCCTACCTAAGGCATTTCAGCCCTTAGGGGCTAAGCATGCCTTCCTAGCCCCACATGTTTCAGATAATGCTAGCCTACATCTACCTCATCAGAGCTGCTTTTGTCCACCGTGTTCACTAATGGGAGGGTAGGGTGACATGGTGCTATGCTCCTGCGCTGTCTTCATAAGTCTCCCTGTCTCACGCTGCCCCAAGGGATTACCATCTATTTTTCCAAGATAACAAAAGGTAATCCTAAAAAGGACCTCACTGGCAATACTTCGGGAAAATTCAGCATACTACAGAAAATATGCTTGGTGAGGCAGACACAATGTAGCATGCCTAGCTGTACTGCTTTGCTCTCCGATAGATTCCTTTTATTACTGTATTATGGTAACCTGAATAGTACTACATGTCCTCTTTGTGCTTGACAATCCCATGCATTTAACTAATTTTGCCTTCAAAATACTGGTGGGGACATTCGTTCTCCAAGAGAGGTATCATGGACGTGCCATAGCCTTGATTAAAGCAATATATATTATTCAAGCATAATCAAACATGTTTTAGGTTTGGTGAGTTGCTGAACATCACAACCATAAATTGTATGTGAACATTTCTCCAAAATAATGCAGATACCTCACGTAAATGCTGCCACTGTTATTACAGAACCTTTTATACTCATACAGCCTTAGCAGATTTATTATTAAGTTTTCTGCCCTCAAATCTCCTTAGTCTGCTGTAGGTGACAGGTATAAACCCAGAAGACTGACCCTCCACAAATGTCAAGCAAATATAAAACAATTGCAGTGCCTTTTACAAACACATCAGTCACTCATCTCTCAGCACATCAGTCACTCACCTCCCAAGGCTGCAAGGTTTTGATCTGAGTCATTGCAGCCTTTCTTACTTCTTGTTCTCTGTGTCCTTCGTTGGGTTCAGGATTGTGTCAAGCCCCGAGTGGGCGTGCTGCTGCTTGGCCCACTCCTCCAAAAATCAGTTCGTTCACTTCCAAAGGGAAAAGATTATTTGGCTTTAGTACGGTTATCCTGCTTCCCTCAGAAGGTGTCCTGGTGCACTCCCACATAGCTTCACTAGTTAATAATGAACAAAGAGGGTGTATATTTTTTTACATTTTGCTTGCTAACATCACATCCCAGGTACTTTCCTTAGCTGTCTGGTTTTTCAGAGTGTTCCCTGATATTGTAAGAACTTACTTTCTACTAAAACAAAATCTCAGCAAATTATGTCCGGCTTCTGCTTTTATAGGATACCCCAATTCAGCAAAATGTTCACACCAAAGTATCTTTTTGGTCCTAAAGCTGGTCCCCTTCAGTCTGGTGGAAATGCAAAGAGTTGATGGCACGTGTTTTAGAATAAAAAAGGGCACAAATCCATCTGTTCAGTGTTGTGTTTGACTCTTGGATCCTGATCTCTCAGATGACATTGATTACTCTGCATTCAGCAATTTTAGTATCAATCTTTCTGACATTCTGGGATCTCCATAGATAGAGATGTCGATGCTTTAATTTATTAGACTGTCATTTTGTTCTGCTATTAAACAAAAAGAAAAGGAAAAGTTGAATGCTAGGGTTCATCAGAACAGTTATTTCTGATTCAGTCATTGACTATCTGGAGCATAAATATGGTTGTTTGATGTAGAAGTAAGATGTATTGCTTTTAGCTTTGCATTTAGGGAACAGATCATTCGCTTCCCATTGCATTTAATTTTACCATAGGGAAAAACTTAATGTGACTTATGAATAAAATCATTATAATCACGATTATTGAGCAAGATGAGAAGAAAGTTTGCCAGGAACTGAGCAATTTCTATTCCTTGGCTTCATATTCTATTTAATGAATAATAATGTCATTTGGAAAACAAATGAAGACTAAGATTAGCCTTGCTAAAGAGAATACAAGAACTGCTATTAGGCAACATTTTCTCTCAGGTTGTTAGAAATAATGTTCCATATGTTTCAGCATTTCTAGTTTTACTGATGTAAATATTTTTCTTTTTATGTAACTGACTTAAACCATATGTCCTAGAGATCCAAAAAGACACATGTCCCTCGCTCAGATAGCCAGAACCTGCTATCAGGTCAAGACTGATTAAACTCAAGTCCATATTAAAGTGCTACAATACTGGCCACGAAAATCATAAGATGTGATTTTTCCTGCTTCTTGAGGACCCAGAGCTGGTTATTGTAATAGGCAGGGCTTCTCCTTGACTGGGGCATTTCTGTGCCGTGTTAGTGAGTGTGTGTTCACATCACCACCATGCTTCTGATCAGGAGAGCGCTCTTCAAACCATCACCACCTATCATGCAGCGCAATCCGAGAGCCTGCAAAGTGTCTCCCTTTTGGGTGAAGCCAAGCAGAAGCTGGGCTCTGCAGACACACCTCAGGTGCTTCGGCCAGCTCTGGGTGTTTGGAGGTGGCCCAAAGCAGCTCCCAGCTGTGGGCAGTGTGAATGTTTGGTCCTAAGCACCAACTGCTTTGCTCTGCTGCTGCTGTGCCACTCTACCTGCCAACACAGACAGTAGTTATCCACTCATTCCTCATGTCAAGAAAAATGATGTTAGATGAGCAACTGACAGGTGTGTTTGAGACGTGGCTGGTAACTGATGGATGGTTGTCATGGGATTGACAGATCAGCCTATTGTAAGGGCGGAAAGAGGCTCCTGTGCTCACTGTTGTATGACTGTAGATACTGCAAAGGAGAAAGATCCTCCCCCCACCATTATTGTCTGTACTACCCAGTCATAACACCTGCAATAAGTGGAAGAAGCAGGGCAAATGTTTCAAAAAGAAACCCAAGATTTGTTTCCAGTTTCAAGTGGTGGCCACAAGGACACTTCATCTGTAATGATCTGTTCCTATGCCTTATTACTCTCCCTATTTAAAAAAAGGTATTTCATTTCAAATCTGTTCAGTTTGCTGAGCTTCAGCTGCTCTGCTTTGCACCCCTGTAGCAGCCAGCTAGCACTGGATTGCTGCAGGGCCATCTTGGTGAGGGTGCCCCATCCATGTCCCACTGCTGCCCTATCCAGCTCCTCTCCATGGCCACCAGCCATGTCTGTACAGCTCACACACACCACTGCTGCACCCCCAGCCTTCGCCATTTCTGCCATGTGCAACACATGAAGTTTTTGGGGACAAAGAAAGTAGTCTGAGGAGTAAGCTCCTTGCCCTGAGCACCACAGCAAGAGCAAAGGCAGCACGTTACCTCTGCAGGCAACTAGATGGTTTCCCAGTTGGTTTGCCAGGGGGCATCCTTGTGGCATCATCTGGCTAGGTGCCCAGAGCAAAGCAATAGTCAAGAAAGTGGTTTTCCAGGTGCTACCACTGTGCTCTGAGACACAGGTGTAGACGCAGACCCTTGGTGCTGGGGACTACCTGTGCGAGGAGCTGCTGCCTAACACCCCTTTGGACTTCAGCATCAGTCCCCACACATATTTCTAATGTAAAGCAGATGCCAGCTGTGTATTTAAGAAGTAAAAAAAAACCAAACCAAACCAAACCAAAAAACCAAACAGAAAACACAAGAAGTCAGGCAATTATGTGTCATATTGGTTTTAAAAAAGTGTGTCTTATGGCATTTTCTCCCATAAGGTGGCCTTTGGATGAGGGGCAGGGTGTGGAGGCAGTAGAGTGTCTTTCTTATGTTCTCTCTGTCAAAAAACTTGTATCCAGATAAGGTAAAATTTAATAATCTCACCCAGGACAATTACTTAGATTCTAATAAAACATGTAAATATAGTAAAGATTAAAATCCTCCTGTCAATAAAGAACTTGAATCTTTAAAAGTTCACACTAAACCGGAGGGAATGTCTCCTGAAAAAGGCCCTTCAGTTCAGCAGTGTGCTCTGACTGTGGCTTTGCAGTGGAAGTCTGGCCAAGAAACAAACTACTGTTCCACTGTTCCCCCTCCATCCTCCTGGACACACAACGATGTCAATTAGCTGAAGGGTTTGCAAGGCTTTCGCTGCTTGTGTGCCCTCATTTCAGTTCTGCAGGCACATCTGGCAGTGTCACGCTTCACTAACACTAAATGGTAGCATATAAATGGGTGAGAAATAAATGGAGGAATATTATTAGCCAATATGAAACTGCACCAGTCATGTTAAGATAGTTTTAGAGTAATAGCTATTGTCATTTTATTTAGAAGAAAATGCATACCGTTATTAGTATCTAGCAGGAAATTGTAAATAGTTCATCACCAGGAATATGCTATGCCTATTGATTTTGTGTAATATCACTGAATGAAGTTGTAACTCTGACCTGTTTTAACCAGACTTAACCACATTTTTATAACATATTTATTTTCAAGAGGTGGTTTTAATCCTTTCTGTGTGTTTGGGAGAATGTCAGATATTTTACTTTCTTTAGTTCATTTCTATGTTACAAAAGACCAAATATATTTGCCTTTTTACAAACAGGATGATGCCAATTGCTAGACAAGGGGTCTGTGAAACCACCTGGCACATGGTATCTATTTTAGCTCTTGTATTGCCCTAGCACATTCAGAGTGAAAGCTTTACAAAATACAAAGCTCAAAAGTCTCCACGTCCAGTAGCTGCTGTTTGATTTCCACAACCTGCAGAATATAGCAGAGCAGTGAGGCTCTTCCATGCAAATAAGCTGCTACCCAAATTCAGTGTAACATTAGTACCACTTAGCTGCTGGCAAGGCTGAAGCTGCACAGTGTCACTGGGGTCGATGAATTGACTCTTTATGAATGCTTATATTTTAGTATATGGTAAGGAAGCTATTTACGGAGAAGATTGTCAGGGAAACACACCGGAATTTTATTGTGATGATGTCTGGCTTTGGGGGAGTCACATAGTTAAATCACCAAACAGATGAGAATCTTGGCTGACTGTAAATGCAAAGTGCTGAGGTGCCATATATAGCAATCCCTGCGTCGGTGATTACTTCCCTTCTCTTTCTCAGCTCTGACTGAAGTACCTGTTTCTCTACTAAAGAGAACAACATAAGAGTATAACTACTTGCTACTAGTAACATATAATTGACACTTTTTATCTTTAAAGTATTTGCAAAGATTAAGGAAATAATCTTCAGAACTTCCCATCATGCACAGCCAAAGTCATTGAAAATGTTTTCTAGAGGTTCAAGGCAGAATTTTCACTTATTTTGGCAAGATTTCAGGGTCTCTGCAAGCAGCTCAGACAGATTTTTAGAAAAAAAAAAAAACACCACTGTTTTAAGACGAGAGATTTCTCTGTACACACAAGTTCCAGCTTGATCTTGTGAACTGTCTGTGTCCTTAGGAGTAACTGTCAGGACCGCCAAAGCCAAGGTAATTGCCCGGGTCGCTGTGAGGCTGCCAGCCAGCCACGGCCCTGCTGCCCGCTCTGCCCACGCCGGGCCCTGGGACACAGCCTGGCAACTGCTGGCACCGAGGAAGGAAGGGGTGAAGACTGGTAGAGAAGCAATTACTTTTGAAAGAGTTTTGATAGATTTCCCCAAAAGCACTTACCACCCTCTTTCACATACCACCAGCAGCAGAGAAATTGCATTAATGACCTTTCACTATTCCTCTTTCCTCATTCCCAAACCCAGCCATACCTTCATCCGAGTTCAGCTGCTTCTCCAAAACCTTCACCTCCCATAGAGGGGGATTAAATAATTAATTTTTCTGTACTGCGATTGTGAGCTATGCTGTACTTTATTCTATACACCCCCTGTGCTTGTGTTAACAAGACAGAGAAATTGCACACCACAAATGGAGCTTGCGTGGGGAGAAAAATAACATCAGCAGGGCAGCAGCAGGAATGGAGCACAGAAAAAGTTCAGAGGAGAAATTGCATTTTCGTGTAGGACTCCAGGTACAGAGTCCCCTGGTTATATACCGGAGCAACGAGGGCAGTGAGATACGGATCACACATTTGCCCCTCACCTCTTTGCTTTTTGCAAAGGATGGAGCCATTCAGCTCCCAAAGTGCTCCTGAATTGCTCAGCTGTATCCTACAGAGGCTCTGAGTTTGGAGGTCCAAGGAGCACAACACATGAGCAACTCACATCTAGGGAGGGTGCCTGCACTGGGCTGGAGCATCCCACTTTCCAAGAAATGAGAAAGGGCAGCCAGTACATTATGCAGGAGGGATGCCAGAGAGGTTGAAACATGAAGTAATAATGGAAAATTTCCCCAAAATCTGGAGATATTTCAAGCAAACTGAGGCAGTTGCCTTGTGTAATGGCTGTGGTATCTTGGCTGCAAGCAGCTATTGCTCCTGCACAGCTAGCTATGAAACCAAGGGAAGGACCTTTTCCCTCAAGGGTGCATCTATTTAACAACAAAATTCAAGAGATTAAATTTCTGCAGCGTGAAGCCAGTTCAAACACGCAGAGAAGGCAACCACCCTGTACCAGTGCTATCAAACTGAACATCAGACAGCCAGTGCCCTGGACCAGTACACCTTCACTAAGTGCTTGGCCTTGTACCGTTGTAACTAGAGAGTCCTGAAAACCTCGCACCTGCTTTGCTGCAAAATGGCGCCTTTGGTTCAGAGTGAAACCATGTTGTTTGGGTACATATGAGAATAAAGAAACCTTGTGAAGGGGCAGCAGAACAGAGCAGCGAGGGCAGAGGTGTGACACCTTGCTGGGTCATTAGGAGAACAGACGTGTGGTGGTGGTGAGCAAGGTTTGATGCTCTCCTGTGTGTGGACTCAAGACCAGGACATCTCTCAGGAGACTGGTGTCTGAGGCATTTAACACTAGGGAAGGAGTGATAGCAGGAAGCACATTTCTTATAGATTTACTTTTTTTAACATTTCCATTTCCTGCCATCCACACAGGGACAGAGTGAAAATGATGCTCTCACCCACTGAGCCATAAACCATTTTCAGTCATTTGTTTTTTTGTCTCAGTGAATCTTCAAGTATTTTAAAGAGCAAGGAGGACAAAAGCACCTTTCACAAGGATAATTACCTAACGCACCTGCATCAGAAGAGGACTTCATATTTGATTGCTTTAAAGAAGAAAAAGAATCCAATGGAAAACAATGGAATTATAAATCTATTATTTGGGATCACTCCATGACAATAAATCAATGACTGCATCCCTTAGTTCCATTTTCAGCCTCTGTAAACTTCTTGGTACCCCTTAATTGGTTTGATTCTCTCATTGATTTTTACAGCTTGCAGGGGTCAGCAAGGTTACAGAGAAGCTGTCTTTCTCCTTAGCCCACTCTGTGTTGCCACCCACCGTATAATAAACCTCCTGCTACCTTTTAAAATGCTAACTTACTCTCTTTCAGTATTTGAAACAAAGTACCAAAAATCAGCATAAAGCATATGAGAAGCTCATTGTCTGTAAAATGCTAGATTTTTAAATAGTTTTGACTGTAGTAGAATATTGCAGAACCTTATTATAGGGATTTTAGCATGACTGAGTTTACTTAGGTATTTCAATATTTATGTCTGGAAGAGAGACAAAGAAAAGAGGGAAGGACAGACACACACAAAAGAAAAAAAAAAGGAGTAATTATTCAGAACTCAGTTGCCTAAATTTCCAGTCACAGTAGATATATGATGGTGTTCCTCCCCTCCATCATTGCCATCACCTGCAAGGTTGCTAATAGACATTGTGAGAGTCTCTCAACTATAGAAGTGCTAATAGATGCCATTCTAATGCTGTCCATCATAACAAATTATAATAATTTACAGCATGTCCATAGAGAGGTAGGAACAAAGCAGAGATTAGTAATTGAAATAGTGCAGTGGCAATTAAAACACTTGTGGTTAGCAGCTGCTTCTAAATTGCTAGAAATGGCTATTTACATAAACAAGGGCTTTCCTTTACTAAAAGGGGCTTGTGTGTCATGTAGGGTTTACTGTTCCCTTTTCTAATTTCTGGGCATCCAGCAGCACATGGAGAATTTCAGCTGCATGATCGTATTTACTCCTTCCTCCTGTAAAGAGCTGCCTTGCGGAATTTGTATGACCGGGTGTCCCCTTGTAACAAAGCAATTAAATTACCCTGAGGAATAAACCGCATTTTTAACTTGTAATCCAAATGCAGACATTCAGTTTCTCATACACTTCTTGAAAGGTCTTCCTCAGGTATTTTGAGATTCAATCTGAGACTGTCTTCTAAAGAAATCTGTTTGGTCTTTATAGACCAAAGGATAGGATTTGTTTGAACTCCCCCTCTATGGAATTGCCTTCTATCCCTGAGAATACACAGAGGGGTATCCTTGCCAGCTAAGGGTATATCACTGGCAGGTTTTCTTTTCTGATTGTTCTGGGTATTTTCCAACCATAAATAAGACAAAATTAATAGAGAGAAGATATAATTTTAACCCACTTAGTTATGTTTGTACCTATTATTAATCAACCAAATCCCTCTTTGCTTGCAGAACCAGTACTCTCAAGGGATATTTCAGTAGCAAGTGACCCAGGAGCAGCCTGTGCCAAGGTGTGGCAGGGCCAGGGCTGGCTGTTGGTGCAGGGCACCGGGAGATGGGTGAGAAAGTGGGAAGGAGAAGGGTGATGCTGGCTATGAAGGAAGGGATGTTTCAGCACTTGGGTACCAGTGGGAGGGTTTGATGTCAGGGCAGGTATATTTGGGAGGCATGACAGCAGCACACTTGTGCCCCATGCGAGACAGGCGGGCAGGGAAGAAAAGTAGGTATAGGATCCTCCTACATAATATAATTACATAAGTTTCTGTGGTTGATGCTTCTAAGGAGACAGAGACAGCTTAAGGCAGAGAATCTATTTCAAAGATGATTTAAGAACAAAGTAATCCATGAGCAAAGATGCTTGCTGGCTTCTTTCTTTGTGTCTCTACTGGATGCAACAAGCATCGGTATCACCATCTGTCGTGGGTATCACACCAATGATGAAACCTGCATGTGCTGAGAGCTTTCCACTGTTGCCCACCCAGACAGCTGTAACAGCCCCATATTCCTGTTGCAGGAACAGTCCTTGTTCACTCCTCACAGTTTATGACAGAGGGAGTCAACTGTGCTAGTATGATCCTTTTCTTTGTTTTTCTTTTTTTCTCCCACTAAGTGATATACCAGTCTTATGTGATAAAGTGTCAAAGTCATTATTCTGTGCTTTTTGATTTGTCTTATACCCTGCCATTCCTTATCATTGATTAATGATGCTCATAGACTTTTGCCTTTGACTTCTTTTTTCACCATTTTTCATATTTTATGATGCATGCAGATATGTGTGATAAAGACTCGTCAGTGTCAGCATCATTCTACATCTGTTTCTTTCCCATAGATCATTCTATTTGTCTGGATCTCTGCCCCTTTCAGAGATGGGGTACTCATGCTGTCTCTCGTTGATGCCCTGCTTCATGTTGGCTGTAATCAAAAAATCTAAAATCTAGCATTTGGTGTTTGGGGGTTTTGGAGATTGTTTGCTTTGTTGGTAGGATATGTCTCAAACTGAAGGTGAAGCAAGGTCCCATTACAGATGACATGACACAGCATTAAGTTTGGAAAATTTCAGCTGAAAAAAATTCTAAATAACTGTATTTGTTTATTACTGAGTGCACAATTTCTCATTGCATTTATATCCTCCTGACCTACTGGTGTTTATGGCATCCTCAGACAATGTCAGGGAGGCTGAACAGACATTTCTCAGACCTTGCAGTTGACTATGTGGTACCTCGGTCACTGGTAACTGATGGCAGCTGCTTTTCTAATGGGCTTTACGTGCCGCATCTTCCAACCCTACAGTTTTCTCTGTCTGTTTCCTTCCTTTGCTGGATGGCAGCTAAAATTTTCTTCTTCTCCGTGGTGGTCCCCTCTGTTGAGTGACCTGCTCGTTACCAGTTTTGCTTATTCCAACCTATTTTGTATCTTCACCGTAATATCAGCTTTTACTGTGCCTGCTGTGCTTGTGTCACCTGCCACTTGGCAAGATCTGCGTCACCAGGTGACAAAAACTTGCTTGAGGAACCAGCCACACCGGGGCACAGGTTTCCACCTATCAGTTCCAGTGCCTTGACTGTTTGTATGGCCTGGGTTTCTTCCCCAAAATCATCAAAGAAATTAAATTTCCATAGGATTGGAGTAAACGTCCTTTTACACGTTGAAAGCTGAGTAAGGAGCAAGAAGCAAGCGGTAGTATTTAACAGTCACTTTTCAGGGTGAGGAGAAGTCAGCAGTGTGGACCAGTCCCAGGATGAGTTTTGTTCAACATCTTCATCAATCACAGAGAAATCTCCAGGTTTGCAGATGCACAAAGCTTTACTGGGTAGTGAGAAACAATCTAAACCATGCCCGATGCTGGTGAATGGAACTGGCAGGCCCAACACAGGAAGGAGATCTTCAGGTGCTCTGAAGTCGTTGGCTCAATGTGCAGCAGCAAGCAAGAAAGCCAACAAAATGTTGGACATAACAGGAACAATACTGAGAACAAGACAGAGTTTTGGTGCTACGTGTTTTGCATGTTGTCACACCCATATCTTCAGTGGCATGCACGGTTCTGGTGTGCACATCTCAGGAGAGACATGTGGAAGGGGCAGCAGCAGCCCAGGGGTCACAGGGGTGGAATAGCTGCCTTACAAGGAGAAGTGAGAACATCACCACTCTTCGAATGGGACACTGGAGGAGAGCCCAGCCTTTTAGTCTGTCCTCACAAGGCAAATGCAATTCCCCCACTGAGGGTGTGCTCAACATTTACAAGACTGCAAAGGTCATGGGAAAAATGAATGCAGACCTGTTATTCACAAAATCCCACAATCCAAGAACTGGGGCTTCATGAAACGAGTAGGAAGTGAGTTTAAAGCTGACAAAAGCGAACGTTTCCTTACACAGCAGCCAGCTATCAGCTGCAGGAACCTGCTGCCATGGGAGGTTTCACAGGAAAACAGTGTCAATAGGTTCAAAAGCGCTTACACCCACTTTTGAACAAGTCCATAAGGAGTTTTTAAAAAGCTTAGTCTGGGATAGTCCTTCTAATATCCCTAATCCAACAGCCATGGATGCTGGGGAGATGTGAGAGGACAGACTGCAGAATGTGGCCAGGCTCACGTGTGCTCCCCAGACAGCAGCTCTGGCTGACGCTGGCAGGTACGGAGAGCTGGTTGTCTGGCTGTGACCCAGCAGGGCATCTCTTCTGTCCCAACACATGCATGTCTGACACAGTAGGGCAGCCGCAGCCCCTACAGCAGCCAGGTCCTTCCCATCCCATCCGCCTGCAATTCCAGTCCCCTCATTGCCCTGTGCCAGACCCGGTGGGGCAGACCCACTTGCAGAGTGAGAGAAAACATAGCTTATCATCTTCCATGCGAACTGTGTGCACTGATACACCCTGGCAAACAGAAGACAGATGCTCAGATCTGTCTGTTTTGAATTTCTGTTACCTGGAGAGCTATGACAACAATTTTTTTTTCCTCACACAACCAGGTCCTATCTGGCACAGGAAGAGCATGGTCATATCTAACAGACCTTCTGGATTCAACCTAATTCTTGCTGAGTAACTTCAGTATCTCTCCACTGTACTCCCCCGTGGCCGAAGATGTTGATTAGTGTCTCGTATAATGAAGACTTAACAGTAAAAGAATTTCCCATGAGGCTGATGTTGCAGTTTCTGTGAGGCTGAGATGTGGCTGATTCTGTTTAAAAAGCAGAACAAATAAAAGAGTGAAAGATTTTGTTTAGTCTTTATCACTTTAAAAGAATAGGAACATTAAAGAATAGGAAAGTAAATCTCAAGGTCAAAAGCACTGCTGTCATCATATGGTCAATGCTATTTTCATTCACAGTATTTCTGGCAAGAATGCACTTCATGTGATGCTGCAGGAGTGACGTAGATATTCTTCATAACTTTGAAAATCCTGCCCTGCACTGCTTGGAAGAGGACGAGCTACCTTACTGGATGGATGGAGTCAGGAACTTCATCAGCATCAGGATGTGTCTCAGGAAGCAGAGACGGATTTGACCCAGAAGCAGTGTGCCAAAGCCCTTCAGAGGCCACACTGGAAGAATGATAAAAGATTTCTTCCTCTTTTTCTTAATACTCCAGGGAAAGTATTCTGTGTCCAGATGGCTAGAGGAAAAGAAATGAAGTCCCATAATAATGCCCACAGTTTTAGTGTTCAAACACCTGTGGCTTCAGGAAGGAAGATCTCAATGCTGATTTAACTCTCAGATGTTCCAGAGTTTCTCTTATGTCTCAAAACATACATTCTTAAACCTGCCGGCAAAAGCTTATACAGTAACATGGAGCAAGAGCCTGAAGGACAGAAAGCCCAACCAGTTGAACGTATTTGACCTGGAAGTAAACTGACACAGGCAGGAAGACTGCTGTGTCTGCCATGCCTACGCAGGAGAAAGCAGAGAGCAACATCTAATCAGAGGACAGATACCTTGAATCTTCTACACAGTGTCCCCAGGGATCAGCTGTGGTACTTGGAAATACCTGTTCATTTATGGGCTGCCATAGACCAGCTGGGATACATAGCTGTCACTGTTGTTTTTCCCAACTGCTAATTGAGGAAATCTTGCGATTCACAGGACTCTGAGGAATAACTGCTTCCCATATTGCTAGACAGACTGGACTGGTTGTAACTTGTTTTCTTCTCTGTTTCTGTCATTGCAGCTGAATGTCAGGCAGAGATCTGAAATTGAAGATTGAACAGTGCTCTAAAAATAAAAAAAAATAAATTAAAACAAAAACAAAAAGCCAAAAATACCAAATCATTGGCATTGCTTCTGCTTAAAGCCAGGCAGGGTGCCAGTTCCTACAGAAAAGGAGATTAAGAGATGAGAGTATTACTGAGTTCAAAGGTAGAACGCAGCTGTAAAACAATGAGCGCAATTCACTGCCTGAGGGTAGGTCCCGTGTGAAAAACAGGGAGTCAAACAGCTTCTAGAAGAGATTTTAAGTATTTGACTGTATAAAACTGTGGTTTCTGCCTAAACGTTTCTGTGCTTGGTTCAGTGTACTGCAGTAGCTGATCCCAGGCTCAGCAGCAGTAAGAGGTACCCTGTGTTTCCTTCCAATGAAAAGAGATGTTCATAACAAAAGCAACATCACCACCTGATTGAAAGCATTGAACCGCTTACTCTGCCCAAAGCTGTCCCCCCAGGTTTTTTTTTAATTTATTACTTCTAACTTTTATCTGGATCAGATAGCACATTTCTGCACTATGTGGGAAAGTCAGTGTTTTCACTCATGCCGTTTCACTTACCTTTTTTGCCTCTCCTTTCCCCTGACAATGGTCTGACCTCCCCATTCCTGGTTGTCTGCATTCTTCTTTCTGAGTAGGCATTATACAGCCCACCCTCACCAGGTTTGGCCCTTTCCTCCCTGGTGCCAGGTAGCTCTGCTCCAGTACAGATTACCTGGACTGTGGCATGAGTTTGTTGCTCAGCCAGGGACTGCCCTGGAGGCAGAGCTAGCCCATGTAGAGTAGGCATTCGTGCTCCCCTTTGGGTATGATCCCCGCTGAACTGGGGTGGAGGGCCTGATCTGCCTGGATTTTTAGATGCGTCTACTGGAGGAAGACTTGGAAATAAAGTGTACTGATCACCCTCTCAGCAGACATCCCATAAAGAGGGACAAGGCTTTAAGATGGACCACACGAAGACTGCAGAAGAGGATAGAAGTGGTGGGACTGACATGTTCTGCCCTAGATATAAGGGGCTGAATCCTCTTGAGGGACTTTTGAGAGAAACATCAAAGATGTTTTGTTTGAAGGCAATTTTCCGCTTCAGAGGAAGAGGACAAAATAGAGGGTAATGACCAAAGTTTCTGGAAGGAGAGGACACTCAAGAATGTAAGGAGAAAGGCTCTCAGAAGCCAGGATATCTCTAAATGGCAAACACCATGAGAAGATACTCTCAGAGATCAGTGTAGATTGCTACCACAGTCCATAAATTAACTTTGTTCTTGGTTATCTGCCACATCTTACCCGCTTTGTCAACAGTGTGGGCTATTGCTTCAGGCCATATTTTCTGTGGGGACCAGTCTGTCCATCCACGCTGAATGGGCCACAGCCCTGTCCTGGCTGGTCTGGAAAAAGGAAGTACGGAGCGGCAAGTTGAAAAAGCAAAGGCAGGCATAACTGCAGATTCAGTCACTTTTTCTTCTAAGGAGTATTTTGTGCAATTACATGAAGCACTTCAGGGCCAGCCCCTCAACCCCAGATGTCCATCCGTACTAAAGCAGCTACTTCTCCACTGACACAGCACCAGCCACAGCTCATGTCCAAGACTCAGTACATCCGCCAGACCTGTGTATGGCACAAGGTATACATGATGTGATGGGAAGGAGTTTCTCCTGGCCTGGCATGACAAGGACTACTGTCGCATGCCCCACTGTGATTAATATGAAGGAGCTGAGCACACATCAGAAAACAAGAGCACTATGAATACACTGGCCTGGGGACAGGGCTTTTCCACAGGGGGGGCACGCAGGTGCCAGTCTTCTGTTCTGTGAGTATTTAATGTACAACCCAAAACAGTTGTACATTTCTTTGGAAAACAAACATCATCCCATAAAAAACATTCTAGATTGACCCAAAACTTTTTTTTTTCAGTTCTTCACCCTTGCAGTGGTATCAGAACAACAATTATTTAAGCAATTATAATTTTAATATCTGATTTGTAAATGCAACTTTAACAGTAGAAATAATCCACCTCTGAAGTTTTCTGTGAATCTTCCCATCATGGCATTTCCAATAATCTGCCTGCTTCTAATCTGTTCTTTCCATCTCTTTCCTTCTGGTAAGAAAATGACAGTATTTTCCTTCCTTGTTCTTTCAGTAGAGCATGATAGAAAGTACTGAAATATTGGTATGTATTTCCATGATATGGGCAAAATATTTTCTTGCTACAGTCCAAAGTTCTCAGCAGAAGTCACTCTACAGAGCAAAATGGCATACCCAGTGCATAACTACAAATGGTTCAAAACATCACGTTGGTATTATATTCTTATTTCAAAATTATGACGTCATTTCATCGTATCATTGACAACATTAGACTTTACTTTGTGTCTCTTTTCCTAACTAAGAAAGAGCCAAGTAATGACACACTGTGACATGAAGCAAAAATATGTTTCATTGGTTTTAACGAAATATTGTGAAGAAGTCTTCAAATGTTTAATAGTTACTTCTTGGAATAAAAATTACAGTGCAAGAGTTTATAAAACCACCTTCCTGTATATGACTAATGTATTAGTAGTATTATTGATTTATGTTATTTCTAGTAGAAACGTGATGTTCCTCTTTCTTCTCCTACTAATTAATTCAATAGCCAACTGAGATCAAATAGGTTCTCTAGTGATTATTTCCTTCTCTGTAAGGTTTATGAGATGGGCTTGATGATCTGATATGATTTTCTACCTCACATTAAGCTGACTGCAAAATGAAGGAGTATTGCTGAATGAGCCAGCAAAGTACCTAGTCAGGAACTTAGTTTTAAGCAATTCTTAAATGTCATTAACATCTGAATTGAGTGTGGAATGATGAACATAGATATGACATAGTGCACCAGGATGCTTAGGGAAATGGTATTGAATACATACATTTTTATATATTATATATATTTATTTATATATATATATACACACACACATACATATTTGTAGGTGGGTTAGGGTGAATCATTACTTGAAGACTTGCATTTTAGTAGATTTGCTCCTAAGATGGGGTGGAGAGAAGAGTTCAGCAATTGCACTCCTTCCTTGAGGGCTCTCGTGGATCCTAACCTTGTCACTGTAGGTCAGAGGTAAAGTATCAAAAGACATACCTCAAAGAACATTGAATATTCCCTCCTGAGCCCATTGGTGCTGTGGGATAAGTGATGGCCTGTGTGACAGTCACACGGCCTCACAAGCAATGACTTCCTTCTTGCACAAAACGAGGGATGTCACTAGAAGAGGGCCCTGTCCTAATGTTATAGATCTCCACTTAATAGTGCTTCCTGGAGTCATCTCTGCCCTGTCCAGCCTGCCTTTCTGTAGCAGCTTTTAAGGAGCAGTACACAAGTCTGTGTTCCTGTTAATCACCTTTGGCTGGCCAAGAAACTGCAGACCTTACAGCATTCATCCATGACTCTGTCTCCACCAGGTTTGTCTACTGTAGTGCAACTATTTAAGTCATCTGCTGAGCAGTGCTGCTGATGGAGGGAACGTCAAATGCCTTCTTGCAAGATTACTTCAAATAGGTATGGGTTTTTTCAGTGCTTTTTCATGTATATTTATACTGCTAAGAACAACTAATTTCCCTTCTCTATAGAAAAATGATAATGAGATTTGGTATTGCATGATTTCTGTGCTATCTCTGCCTGCAAGTGCTAATCAACTGCCTAGAACAACAAATACCTATATAGATGAGCAGGGGTTTCTACACATTCCATTGAATTATAGACAAAAAGAGCTTATGACTAGCTAATATGCTTTATGGTAAAAATGTTTGCTGATACCAGAGTGCACGGGAAATATACACTCTGTACTTGGAAGCTTAGAAGTGAGTCACTTCATTTAGTAGAGGAAATAAGCAACTAGAAATTGTCTGACTACTAAGCTGCTCTGATTTTCTTTTACTTGGAAAGATTCTTCCAGGCAGGCCTAGAAAAGATTTGAAGCCATACAAGTGAGGTGTGCCAAAAAGAGAGACATTAACAAGGTTTAACTTACGGTCTTCTCAGGATGAGTCTTTCCATATCCCCGTGTCTGCAGAATCTGGATGCTTTTCAGGACTCTTCGTTCCAGTGGGGCTTGATCCCATGGACCCTCATAACCCCTACAAACCTTTGCAAGGGACAGAGATCCTGAGGTCACAAGCTGACCCAAAATGGGTAGAAAGAGGGCCATTCCCCATGTTCCTGACTCCCAGCTCCCACCCCACACTCACCCACAGGGCTGGTGCAGGCAGCAGGGGTCACGGGGAGGTGCAAGCAGCCGGGTGGCTGCGGCTCTGTTACTTTTTCAACCTTTCCTTTTTGCAGAGGAATTGGATCCCAGCACCAGCACTGATTTCCTGAGCTCTTTGCTGGGATTGCCCCCTGCTGGGCTAGGGCAAGCCGGGCTCCCAACGCGGTGCTGCAGGCAGGGCTGGCACCAACGAGCCAACAAAATCACTGCTCCCTACTCACTGCTGGCCATTACCTCCCTCTCTGCCTTGGTGGTCCCTGTCTGAGAAATGATTCCTAATGGCACCAGTGATTTCTAAAGCAGGGCTGCCTTTCTCTCTAGGAAAGGATCTTTATCTCTTGGCTCTTCTCTCTCCCACTCGCTGGGAAAAGTGCAGAGGAAGGGTCTGATGTAGAGAAAGCCCAGTCAATTTGCAGCCTGCCATGCCCCCTGTGAAGTTTTGTTCTCTTCATTTAGAGGCTGCAGGTTGAAACCACACTCATGTCTCACAGGTCTGGAAATACTACTGATTCAGCTGATAATGTCTTCTAGAAGTCACCTGTCACTGCAGTCCTTTCAGTGTACCTTATACCAGCCAGAGTGGACCCCTAGCTAGAAACTCTGGCTTAAATGGGGGAATGGGTGGCACAGCTCTTTACAATATTTATCAGTTATCATGTGTTGGTATGTTCCTGTGAAAGGGTGTGAGGGGGCAGCAGGGTGGAAGGCTGCTCTTCACACTCTTCCTGATGGCTCCCCTGCTGGTCCAAGGAAACCCTCTAGAGGAGAGAGAAGACCATGCCATCCCTTGGAGCCACGCAAGCCAGCTGCGGGGGTGGAGGTGTCTGAAAGGCATGGCATGGAGGCATGAAGGCTGAGTACACAAAAGCCCTGCGAGGAAGTCAAGTATTGAGAAAAGTAGGATTCAGACACAAAAGGGTTTGCATAGCATTTGCTGCACTGCAGGAAGCCACTGAAAGGATGTTTGAGGGAGAGCGAGCCTCTGTGTGTCTGTCTGCTACTGCCCACATGTTTGGAATTAAAAGAGTTTCCTCCAGAGTGGAGAACTAAGCCAAGTGCTGTCTGATGCTTTCAGTTTAAGGGCTCAGATGCTTGGGCTGGTAAGTCCTGTCCTGGATACATAAAGTTCTTCCTTCCTCTCAATGTGGGACTTACCTTGCAGGAAACAGAAAGTGGAAAGTGACCAGAGACCAACATGTAAGAAATGACTTTCTAGAAATGATGCTATATACTTTGTGTGATCAGTAAGTACCTCACAGTTCTGGAGAATAACACAACTACAAAAGGAAGTGGTAAATATACAGAGAAAATTATATGCCCCTGGTGACCGTTAAGACCTAAATTGTCGTAGCCACTTTTTACATAAGTGTACATAAGAAAAAGGTGCCTTCAGAAGCTTTATATAAATATGCTATTATTTATGAACTGTGGCATCAGCTGTGCTGTCGCATGCTGGATCTCCAGACCTGCCTGCATTGGCTGTGACAGTATCAGTTAACATAAATATAGCCAGGCTGGGTTAGTGACTGAGTGAAGGACATCTGGATCCTGCAGAGAGGCAGCAGGTAGCGTTCTTCCTTCCCCGTCAGTTTGATGTGGCATCTCAGAATGGTTTAGGGACATTATATTATTGTCTCTTTAGTTTTATAAAACAATGAGAGGTATGTGGCCACTCTCCATGCACCTGGAAGAGCACAGGAAAGCCCAGGAAAACTCTGGCTTGGCCTGTCTGTGATTTCCTACCACATATACATTTGGCATAAGAAAGGATCATTAGGCTCATCTTCCCATTTTCTCCTTGCATAACTATGTCCCCTGCAATTTCAGCGTATCTTCGTGTGAACTGTAAGATGTGGGGTGCATTACTAATCAGCTGCCAGGAATTATACTAGTGAATTCTATTTCAGATGTAGCTAAAGCATTTTCTCTTGCACGTATGGTCATTGTAGTTTGCTGTTACCCTTGCCTCATCTGGAACATTTAAACTGTTATAGTATTTCACATAGGTCTATTGAACTATCGGCTCATTTAGTACTTCACTTAAAAAAATGTTGCGGGTGGCTAGAAGTACGTTCTTGAAATACAAGACACATGCTAGCATACGATCATTAGTTTCCCAGCCTGTTTCGCATCATTTGCCAGGTGTTAGCTGTAACCTGTCCCTAATGCAGAGCATTTTACTGGAGCAGTTTACTGCATTGAGCTTCACAGAGTATCCCTTGGGATACTCTTCTCAAATGTTTGGGCAGTGGGCAATCTGATAGAGCAGATCAGAGCATTTGCAGTTTTGCTTTATTTTGTTATTGATTGGAACTTCAAGTGGAGTCTTAATAGGGGAAAATGAATCACTGAACAAGTATGTACACTGTCGCACATATGAACCACAAAGCTCTAGGTAGCCAAGCAATGTCCAAACCAACCCAGTGACTGTTCTGGTTTTGAAGGACAACCTGCATATAAATCAGAAAACATCTATATTTGTATATGCAGATACAATTTGGAAAACTGCACCTCTTACTCATACGAGAATTATTATTTTACTTATAAGCAGTAGTTAAAAAGAAGTTTGATGAACGTACAAAGTTGCTTAGAGCCACAGATTTTTGATCCCAGGATGGGGGTTGAGCAAACTAAAGCAATGGTTTCGCTGGGCACTTAGGGAAAGGGCAGAGCTAACAGACCCCCGGACTTCTTCCTTTTGTATCCTAACATTTCAGCAAGTATTTACAAGCTAAGTATGACAGGAATAAAGAGACATATTGGTACCTTAAATGTGATCTTTCATCCTTATGCCAAATTATGATACCTTTTCATATAGCCTCTCTTCATGAATTACTTCCTGCAAGACTTGCAGGACAAGGTCCATAGGAATTTAATCCCAGAGTGGTGGAATTACGATCCAGTGATAGAGATGCTGTGTATGCTGTATGCAGACTTCTTACTGATGTACTTAGCTTGATTCTTCAAGCCTGCAAACCTGAATAAGTGCTTTAAGAGTGTGTTAACAACTCACATTTATCTTGGTTCATAAAAATGCAGCCAGAACTAATATAGAAATCGCCTCTCTTTTAAGGAAGACAGACATTTACAGAAGGTTTAGATTAGTTCAGTGGATATTTAATGTAGGAAGAAAAGATGATTCAGCAAGACGGGAGTGAGATAAAAGCTATTGTGGTTCCTCTTGGATACAAAGACGTGTTAGCAGTGGTCAGACCTTTGACAATATATTAGTTCATTGTTGAATAGCTGATACTTGGCTTTTCTGTCCTTTGGTATCCTAGAGAGCCTTGGCTTGCTCAAAGCACTCTGTGGTACTCTGTTGCTCCAGAATATTTCTTCTTATTGTACACTATGTATGATTTTTCCTGAACAGAAAGTACTGATTTCGTTCATGCCATCCAGAGTTATAAACCACCTCCTAGCCCCTCCAGTATATGTACAAACGTGCATTTAAATGCAAAGTTTGGTTTGAAAAACCCTATATTGTTATGCTTGGGATGTTAAAATAAATAATATTTAGAATCCTGCCTGCAGAGATGGTACAATGTACACACAAGTGCTGGTAAACCCCCCCGTTTTGTTTGCTAGCTGGTTAGCTGGAGGAATGAGGGGATGAAGACCATAGATAGGTGGTTGACTGTTCTGTATTTTTCTTGAATGTCCGTTTTGGCCACTCATTGACTTGTGATTTATTAACACAGGTCATCAAAATTTTAAAAATTTGGGAAAAAGTCAATTGTCTGAAAATCACTCAGTCAGTCGTCCAAGAATCCAACAGCACAGAGTAAGGGAGGCACACTGTGCGTATTAAGTACTGTAAAGGGGGAGACACTGAGCATGTTGGGTACTAACACTGGGTCTTAAGTTTAATTTTAAATGCTTGCTTCGATTCACAAAACAGAAAGATCAAAGAGCTTGCTCTGCCACACAGAGCCTGCTACTCCGGTGGCAATTTCACCGTCGTAGACAGGCTGGGTGAGCCTGCACTACTCTTGTTAGGATACAAGCATTGCCAGATAGGATCAAGCAGCTGTTTTCTGTTTCTCCTGCAGGCCCAGCTCTCTCTCCTGTTTGTACCTTTGGTGCCGCTCTCCATCTTCTCTCCACAGCCCAATTTTCTTTCCCATTTGCAGCGGGCTCTCTGCTAGGCAGTATTGTAGCAGTCCTCGCTGTCTTAGTTTCCTGACATATTGTGGCCTTTTTTTAACTCCTCCAGGACCTATTGTATCTCACCCAAAAAAGCATGTGAAAGTCTGGTCCTTTGCCTGTGACTTTGTGGCCAACGTTTTCATTTTAGAATTGCCACATGTATTTCTGACATTGCTCAATATATGGATCTCTCATATCTGTCTGTCTGCCTTGGCTGTCAAATACACTTTACCCCTTTGGTCTTGACCTTCTACAGTCCTGTATGACTGCACATAGACAGGCTTAGATACATGTTTTCAGCTGATGTAGCAAAGGAAATTGCAGTAACGAGGAGCCATGGCTGTTATGCGGTGTTCATTGATCTGGAAAGCCATGCTGAGTGAGCACACTGTGGTTCAAGATCCATCACGGCACTGCTGGTCTGTGGTGTGCGACTGTCCAAAACTATGTGCTTAGATAGTCTCATCTCAGGAGAAGTTTCTGTAATTCGAACAGAAATGCAGGTATGCTTGGACAATTCTTATATGCTTTGCCTTCTGCATTTCATTCCTGGATATCTCCATGACCAGCAGTTACATTTCTTACCTGGTGACACACACACCATGAACATTCCAGACTCCTCTTCTGGACCAGGTCCCTGGCTGCAATCCTGCACTGCTTTTGGGACTCCCAAATACAACATTTTTCACTTAGAATATCACCATTTCCATTAATTTCATTTCGGTATTTTTAAATGGATATGTTGCTACTTCCTTTTAGTCTGGTGCTGACTAGAGCTCTCCACAGGACATTGAAGATAGTTGTGGCCATGGCGCCTGTCAAGGCAGGGGCTGAACTTCAGTCAAGTGCATCCTCTCAAGCTTTGCTGTTTCTTGACTTACACGGCTCACTTCACACTCAGGACAGAGTGACAAAACTGGGGCAGCAGGATAAATTGAGAGGTTGGTCTCACATGCAAGTTTAGGCACAAGGCTAATGCGACATAATAGATCTATCTGAGAAGATTACAAAGCCCTCTTCCCATTTCTGCAGTCTGAAAGAAACAATCCTAGCAGCTCATACTGACAGAGTGCAGCTCCGAGGCAGAAGTAAGAAAGTGAAGTTTCTTACCTAGGTTGTGTTTAAAATCTAGACCTTCTTCAGGACATAGATTAAAGGGGAAGAAAATAAATTACTGAACTTTAAGCCTGAGTGTCAGATGAAGCACCTAGCTGCAGCCTCTAGCTAGCTGCAATTCCCTGTATTTTCTGTACACATGAAATGAACTTCAGCGTTTATAAGAAAAGTTAGTAAGGCAAACCTGACTAACGCAGCTAACCTGCAGACGGGTATTGAATCCCTGTGCGTGAGCAGTCTTTCTTTATAGAGAAAAAATTCACTGTGGGGCATCAGTTTAGCTCCAGCAAGACAGGAGACAGTTCATGGAGAGTCTTATTTAGCTAAAATCTAGAAATCCCATTTTGGATCTTTCAAGCCAAGAAAGCAGTCAATGAATTTAGCCACAGAAGCTGCCCTGCTCCTGGCTCTAGTATGGGAGAGCATAGCAGGATTATGGTAAACCACAAAACTCCCAGAGTCCTGAGGCTTTACCTTGCCAGAAGGAGAAAGATTAAGGTCTAGCAAAAAGAACTGCATGATGGATGCTGCTTGAATTGCCGGCCAGAAGACAAATCAGGGGAGTCAAACTGGAGTAAAACAAAAAGTTCACTATAAATCACAAGAAAAATATATTTTACAGGTTTCAAAACCATAGCAAAAGAACTGGATGTAGGTAAGTTAACAGATGAACTGTGATTTTGAAACTACTTTTTAGAAAAAGTTCACAAATGTTTCTAGTTCCTTCAATGGGGCCAGCAGGGACTTTTTGGGGTTTGTATGTTAAAATTTTTAAACAGAAATAAATTTCATGCAGCTGTAGCAGTGACAAGAAATAGATGATTGCTAGATTAGAGTGCCTGAAGAGCTTCTTCAAGTGTGGTTGGCCAGCTCTTCCTTTCTACACTGTCTCTGCTTTCATTTCCTCAAGCAATGCCTTGATTTTGCTGTCTGGGATCCTCGGGATCCTCAGCATTTCAAAATACCTCTAAGGCATCCCCAGGCTGCATGAGGCAGGTCCTCAAATGCTGAGGAGCCACTCTGAGCCTCACTTCCATTGGCATCATCCTCGGTTCAGACAGCAGGACAGAAATCTACAGACTCGCTTCATGACTCAACACCACGCCAGCATCAAAGCAGACCATTGAGGTACCCACTGATTTCCACAGGGGTGACTTTTATTTCATTGCTCCACAGGAGGCGTTTTCTTAGCTGGTGTCTTTTGTAGTGCTTTTTGATTGGCTTTTAATTACACTAAAGCAGTAAGTAGTTATTTATATATTTAGCAAATGCTGTTGCATCAGCACTGTTTTTGACTTTTAAATGTACGCAGCAAAATTAGCTGAGTTGGTTAATTCTCCATTTTAAATAAGTGCTGCCAGTATGTCAATCAGGCAAGGTTGCATGTCCACTGGGAGGCCACCTCTGACTTCAGGAAGGCTGCCCTGACAGAGTCATCCAGACAGGACTCTGGAAGAGCATTCCCAAGTCCTGCTGTGTAGTTACTAGGGCTGCCTCTGGGTTGTCTTCTACGGACTCCCACTGCCACTTGTAGGGAGGAACCTGAGGAGCAGCTGGTCCCTTCAGTGCCCTCAGCCAGTCTGGCCCCTCTGGGAGCCTGTTTAACCCCATGTTCCTCCTGTAAACAGCCAGGGACCCTTCGGGCAGGACATCCTGCTCCCCTTCACTGGGCAGAAATGCCCAGGAGATGATGGCCTTCTGAAGCTGTCCAGCACCACGGCACACACCGCATCTCAAAGAGGCTTGTGTCGGCTTACGTCAGCACCAGGCACATTGTCAACCTATGGTCATTTCCCCATGAATATGCCAGTGGCAGAAAAGGCCAGTAAACCTTTTGCCTCTTAAGGTCAGATATGAGACATTTAAACATCCATGACCCAAAATCTCATCTATCCTTGTAGCATGTTCAGATGTCTCCCAACATATGCTTTTACGGTCTTTTTCCTGGTTTAGATACCTATGTGTCCTGTGTTAACCAGCTAAGAGATTTAAATCTTTCTCACAGTTGTCCCTATGATGTTCCCCTTTAGTGTTAGCATTTTTAAAGCAGTGGAACAAGAAATTTGAAAGACATATTGGTAGGGCTGGTTCCCAGATCACAGTAAATGTGCAGGGTTTCACTGTAACATTGAAGCACTTTTGCTTTATTGGAATGGAAGGAGTGCAACTGTAAACAAGTGATATTTATTGGGAAGAAGCTACGAAATCACTCTACAAAACCAGAAAATAGCTGAAGAACAACTCGTGTACGACAAATAAGCTCGCATGTGTTTATGACAGGAATATCTGCTTATACTTTAAATAAAGAATAAACAAGTGAATATAAAATTTACTTGGTTTACCAAAGCAAATGTAATCAATGCTTTTTCTTGCTTTTTTTGTTTGTTTAGTTGGTTTGGTTTTATATTGTCTTCTTTTCAGTTCTGCCCTTAAAATGTGGATTTCAGGCTAAATATTTATATTACTCATTCCTAGGTCTTCTTAGAAGCTGGAATAATGCTGTTGCAATTTATCAATATGATACAACACAGAAAAATCCCAGCAGAGGTGGAAGAGTGGAGGGACACACTGCATTATCTTTGTACCTGTACTGATTTTAGACTGCATGATACTAACAAGACAAAAGTATTATTCTGTTGGTGGTTGTTGTTGTTACATGGTTCAGGTTTCTGTAGTTCCTCAAACATTGACCGTATTTTTATTCTGAACCTGAATAGATTTTTTCGCTCATCTGTACATGAGAAGTTAATTTGTTGCATTCCCATTAGCAGTAATAGGAGCTACTTGCAAAAATCTCTTGACAACTCTGAGCCGGGTCACTCAATAGTAATACAGGCCTAATTCTGCTCTGGAGACAGCTGTACGCTGTCTACAGACCTGTGTGAAATGAATAAAAATGGTGTTATGGACTGTGTTGAATTCTTTGCAAGTCACCCACATGAAGGACTGAGAGTGAAGCCATCTTGGCATTGAGGAGCATTCTCTAAAATAATGAGCCTTGAATTTTGTCTTCTGCATTTTTGTCTTCATTATACTCGTTCTAAAGAAAAAAAACCACACACACACACAAAAAAAAAAACAAACAAAAAACCCCCCAAGAGATATAGAAAAATAATAAACACAGAAAATAGTAAATAGTAAACATGGAGAAAATGATAAATAAAATGTTCCATTACCACTTCAGTGAAACTTTCTCCTTTGAGAAAGATTTCATGGAACATAAAAAGACAGCAAATTAAAAACCCCATCTCAGTGTTATATATAATTGGACAAAGGTTTCGGCTGCCTATCTAATGTAACTTTCTTGTTTCTCTTCTTGAAGAAGTTGCTTATGGTAAGTTGTAGAGGCAAAGTTATAAACTATAATCACAGTCATTGATCATCCCAATTTACCTAGTAGGATTTAGAAACTGCAGAACCTATGATACATGAGACGAAAAGGTATTTTGAGATATCTAGACAGCAAAAGCACAGGCCTTGATCCTGCTAGCAGTCTGTGAGGTGCTGGTGAGGAAATACAAAGAAACCGACCTTGATTGCAACAAACCTGAGACTGACCCAAGGTGACAAACATGAAGGAGACTCAGAGAAGACTGACAGAAGCTGGAATTAATTTTTTGAGCAGCTCCAGCCAGAATCTTAAGAAAGCTACTGCTGGTGAGGTTTGCCTGGAAGCCACATGAATCATGTTGACTTCCCAGAAGCTGTTTGAAGGCTGGAGGTCGGACATAATTCTAATTTGTCAATGCGTCTTTGACCGTAAGCACTTCAGTCTGTGTTGGGGGGTTTCACCACCAGGTGCTTCTGCACTGAAAGTTTTTACAGGCTGCCACATTAACCACTTTGCATACTAAACAGGTTTTGTTTAGTTCTCAGTTTGCTGTAAGATAAATTACACACCTCTCATCTCAGAGGATACAGCCTCCTCTCTGTGGAAGAAAGCACAACAACTTCAACTAGAAAACAGACAACGTGGCCGCAGTTTGATTTGGAGCTTTCAGTCCCGAATCTCATGATGAAACTGAGATTGAACCTCAGCACGGTGTGAAACAATCTTTACAGACTGGGGATGTGTCCCTAAATTAGTGAAGACAGAGCTGCCTATTTTGAAAAGGGAGGAAAAGAGATAATGCATCTGCTAAGAAGAGGCAGGACAGTGGTTTATTGTTCTAACTGTTCATAACTCCACTGGTTCCTTGACAAATCCATCTTAGCATACCTGCACAAGAAAACTACAAATCAGGAGATGCATAATCATCTGAGCTTAGGTACAGGCCTTCCAATTGACAGGCTTGATAAATGTGGTATAAACTAGAACTAGTTAAAAAAAAAAGTTCTTTGAAGAATATTAACTCAGCATTGATCCATTTTTAAATGCCCTTTTGCAGAAAAACATTATCCCTTCTAAAGCAGCTTTCTGCCTTAGAGCCTACTGCCTCTAAGTGAAAAAAAAAAGACCCTTTGTCTTAGCTAAACTGCACCTGGCATCAGAGTAAGCATTGTAAGATGGTACTGCTGTCTTCATGAATAAGGAACATTTGATTTATTTATTAGTTTGAAAGTGAGAAGATTCTGGGAATTTGCTGTCAAGCCAAAAGACTTTCTATTGTATTACCTGTTCTTCCAATTTGTATTAATGAAGCTGCAGAGAGAAAGAAACTAACAACTGAGTCTTTTATGAGTTATTTCCACAGTCATTTCCTAAGTAAACACACAAAGTAATGGAGTCCTTTATATTCATATTCCCCCAGTAGTGGTTTAGGATCTAAGTCACTTCAGTTGTCACTTAGGTCCTAGGACATAGTCCCATGTAAGAAGTGCCTAGGAAATGAAAGTCTCTTGTCACCTATGTGCCAGTAGGAAGTGATGGGAAGGTTATTTCCTACCTTGTTTTCTCATGGCTGGTCACTGCAAAGAAACAGAGGGGTATGAAATGAGTAAAAACCCCATGTACCCTGTTGTTTATCATTTTGCCCCTCAGGGAGTACAGTTTAAAGGTAAGGTAGAACATTTATTTGAATAGTCCATTAGAGATGCTCTTTATGTAAATCCTGCATCAGTTAATGATACTTTGCCATTCTGAAAGATGGCATTTTTCTATTATATCAGGAACTGTAGACCTCCTGTATGCTGATGGAATACTTTTTATTAGTCCCAAGGGCCTAGCTGTTCAATAAATTAAGAGCAGGAAATCCAAGACATGTTATCTCTTCTCTCTAACACTACCTGAATTAATTGGCAAATTGTTCTCTATTGCATAACAGGTGCAAAACACATCATATCCCGCGCCTTGCTCCTTCTGAGACAGCCATCCGAGGTGCCCTGTTGCTTTCTGTGCAGCGGGTCTTCTGTATCGGATTTCAAAATGGAAATCTTGCCTGCTGCCTGAGAGCATGGAGATCCCTACTGCCTACTGCAACACGTTTGGCAATGGGCTGATGATGTGCGTGGAGACTGTGGCATAGTCAGAAATCCTAGGAATAAAAAGTGCCAGAAAATGTAAAGTATTGCTCCTTACTGTTGTCAAATATCTAAACAGGCAGTAAGGGAAACAACTGAATTTCATTTAAAAATATTGCTTGTCAAGGGTCAGTCCCTAGCCCATTCCAAACCAGCACAAGTTTTACTGTTACCTTGAATGAGTTCGGGGTTAGGAACGTAGCTCTTAATAGGTGCACCTATAATCAGAAACTTGCATCTGCTCCCCAACTGGAAAATAGTGCCATGTGGAACTCCCTCATACAAACATAGTAATTAGCTCTTCGTTACTTGCATGCAGTAGTGTTCTGAACATGAAGCCAGATAAGGCAGCTTTCACATAATGAATGTGGGAGCTCCTTCTCAAGGCAGACAGGTACTGGTAGCAGAGAATCAGGGTCTCTGCCCTTTGAGCACTTACAAACGGAGCAGTCAGCAGGTTTGCAGTGCATGGCAAGATACAGGGATAAGATCTGGAATCTCTTCTAAGCAGCAGTCCCTTTATTTAAAAAAAAAAATAAATTGTTTATATTTGCGGAAATTTTGTAGGCAATTTTCTACTTGCTACACACAGCTCCTTTCCTTGGATTCAAGCAGAACTGGAGGTAGAAATCCGTGCTCAATTGTCAGCTGCAAGCAGGGAAGGCAGTGGGTGGCCCTGCTCTTTGCTGTGCTTCTGCGGGGAGCGCCAGCCTCCCCCCACTGTTCTGATTTCTCTCTCCCTCTGCATCCTGTGGTGCCTGCTAAGTAAGGCAGTTGCCACAATCAAAGCTAGAACCTCAGGATGCAAAACCATCTCCGGGAAAAAACAACCTCTTGTGCACTAGACAGGCTGATTGAGGATGGCGGCCCACGCAGGATAGCAGCAGCAGCCCTGACCTCTGCCTGGCTTAGCAAAACAATCAAAAATTGCATTGTTGCCTCGATTGTGTGTGAAAGCAATGATTAACTAGTGTGTTTTAGCAAAATGGGAAAAAGGAGACAGTCTTGGTTTGTGCTGATGACGTTCTCCACAGGAGACCATGGCAGGCAACAACAGGGTAGGAAAACATCCTAACCCTGAGGCCACATGGCTGCAGTGGGAACAGCGAATTTCCGTAGCTGGGGACCAAACCTGTGGGCTACCCAGACCAGCCTCAGGTCTCCAGCAGTGAGCAATTTCAGCTCCATCAAAGAAAGGTACAAAAAGCACTGTAACAGGCAAAGGTGGGATAAGTGAACCCCATATAAAATGCCTCATCCTAATTCTTAATTAGGGACTGGCTTGACGTGTGAAATGAGAATTTGTGTGGTCTTTCCAAATCGTGTGTTTGTGTGTTCACAATTGTTAAGGAGGTGTTAAGGGTGAGGGAGGTGGAAATAGCATTAGTTATTATAAATGATTATATATAGTACATACAGCTTAGATGAGGAGAACATTATTATGGTTGCAAAGTCAGGAACAGTCACGAGGACAGGCTGTGCTTAAGACTGCCCCGGAACGAGGCCAGATCACATCTTGGGAAAAGCTGCTCTTCTCAGCGCCTAGCTTTGCAGCAGCAGGTAAAACAGCCCCACCTCTACTTCCAACAACGCATTTCCACCCCCATTCTCTTATCCTTTGAGACACTGTGAAAACTAGTTCAAAGTCCGGTTCACGCAGGACTCTGAGGGAAAAATCTGTCACCTACATGATGCTCATAATTTAGGGTGGATCAAAATTAAATTTCATTTTGCATGATCCATTCCCCAGAACCAGTTCAGCGTTAGCAGCTACAAAGGTTGCTGAGTTTGAGAAGCAAAGTTTGTGTCACTCAACCTGTACATTACAGCACCTTCATAAACACCATTTTCATCTCCAGGACTAGAAACTTCCACATGGTTAGATCCATTATGGCTCCTCTGCAGGTTTGCTTAGCAATCCTTTTTAAAAAGCAATTTTAAGAGGCAAACTAAAGCTAATTCTGGCACTGAAGAGCAGCTAGACACAGTAACTGCTGGACCATTACACTAATTGCAACTTAAATGTTTTAAAGAACAGCCAGATAAGTTTACCTCAGCTTTGCAAAGGTATATTATTTAACAAACACACACAGTACAGTCATCTTTGCTATCTAGATAATGGAATGGAGAAAACAAGCTTTTTTGACTGTTGGCTTTGGGTTTTTGAATGTTGGCTTTTTTATTTAATTTAAATCTTGTTTACTGAAACCTTCAGAGCTTATTCAATACTTTTCTTTACTCTGGACAATTGCCACGTTGTTGTGACTTACAGATCATACTGAACCATGACAGATACCATCTGAAATATAAGTTTGTATGAGCAACAGAAACAGTACTACCTGATGTACAAATTATATATAAACTTGTAAAATGCATTCTTTGACATTTATTTTCATTTTTCATAAGCCAACCATAAATAGCACAGACAAGATGCATTTGAGAACGGAGACTCTAGTCATAAAAACATGGGGGGGTTATTAACTTCATCTTGTTTGCCGTATGAGTGTTTTTGACAGACTATATTATCAGGCATCTTCTTAAATGTGGACCCTTGCTAACTATAGCAGCTTATATGAAATACCAAAGACAGTCATTCCAGATAACTTATATTAGTCTTAAGAATCTATAAAATCAGTCCACCACCATTGGACAGATGAGAAACTGGCTATTTGTAGGTCTCAAAATCTAACATGAAATGAAAAACATCCTAACCCAGGTATTTTTTTTAATAGAAGTCTGTATCAATTGGTCTTGGTCCTAAAGAATTTTTTCCTGACAGTAGCTTGGAAGAAAAAATATTCTCTGATAAATTTTGCATCTAATGGGAGAAATTGGAGGAGTTATAAATAATGGAGAGACATGGTCATGGGTAGAGCAATTGGGGCCACTTAGTGAACCAGCTGCCATAATCAATATGCAATTAATACTTCCAGGAATACAAAATTCTTGATGTTTTAACAGCCTCTCATTGTTTTAAATTCTTTGCCTTGATTTGAAGGTATTCTGAGATGGATAATTTACTGGTGCCTTTCATATTTCATTTCAGTGTTTAAACTACCCTCAGTGTTTAAAAATCAGTGTTTTTATTTCAAAGAGTGCTTACTACCCAGAAAGTCCTAATGGCAACTTAGCTCTAAAGCAACTGTCACCACAGAAATGCCGGAGGTACTCTGCAGGAGCAGAGAAGAATTTCCTCCGTTGCTGCTAGCAGCCAAGATGACAAGGCTGTCCCATCATTCACAAGAACGAAGTGTTGGAAATCCTACATACGGTTAACTGGTAAAGCTCTGGGACACAAGTACCGTAATAAAGACAGAGTATAGGCAAAAAATCAGAATGGCACACAGCTTCCTTCCTTCTTCTTCCTTCTTATTCTTTCTTTTTTTTTTTAATCTGTAATTTTTGCAAAATAAATAGGGGTTTTTTAAATGTGTTTACAATCAACCAGAAAGGAGGAGGAGGAGCAGTCGGGAAGAGAGCAAACTGCAGAGCAGGGAACCTGAGCTGAGCATCTCTGTGTGCTGCTCGCATAACCGGGCATGGGCCCCTTCAAAATGTAATCCTGTTTGTGTCACTGTTTGCTATACTCCCTAACTGGATTAAAAGGAAAAAGAAGACGACAAATCCAAATCCTCTGAGGGCTATCTTTGGAACATCCTCAGAGATTAATGACAGACTCACGAATAGGAAACTGTTTATAAGACTCATTTGTGGTGTGCCTCCGGATTAGGAGGCTGAGGAATTCATAATAGCACTGGCAGAATAATGGAGAAAAACTTCAAAACAAACTTTTAAGGTTATTCTCAGATTATGTTGTCATTCTTCATTCGGGGCTAGTGTGATAGAAGCAACCTGCCTCTTCTTTATTGTGCCTGAAAGAAAAAGAATTTTCTAGGGTTTCTTTACTTGTTATTTTGCAACTATTTGGGATTACTGAAGCGTGGATTTGTGAAGTGTGTGAAGTCTGGCAACGTGCTTGCTACCTCTGGCTCCAAGGGGAGGAAGATCTAGACTGACAGCAAGCTCCTGGTATGTCTGAAACTGTGTAAAATAGGAAAAAATGAGCAGAACAAAGAATGCTTGAGACATTCTGTGTATCCATTGGAAACATTCTGCATATTATGTGATACTCCAAACCTGAAATTTACCAAGAATAGTAATTTGAGCACTTCTGACCTCAAGTTTGCAAACCTCGTAAGTCATATCCCTTCAAAATCATGGTATTAGCTTTAAAAAATATGGTATTAAGAAGAAGGCATGGCAAAATAAAACTTGTGAAATTCCTTAGGTTATCTTTCTTTTCCATCTTGTTCCTGAGTATTTAGATTACATTTTACAGATTTTTTACATATTATGAGGATTAGAAGCTGAATTTTTCCAAATGGAGACCTCAACGTCCAGTTAATCCACAGATTAAGGAGCTGGTGCCCTGTGACTCTTGCCAAGGCTACTGGAACTGATTCAGTCTTGAGAGAAGTTGGTCTTACGTAAGCCATAATGTCTTTAGTGCCTGAAATATAACTTTGAAGAATTGTCATGGGTGTTTGTGGGAACCGTGTACATGGAGCATCTTCTGCATGAGCGAAGGCTGATTGAAAAAATCGTGTCAGGTAGAAGAAAAGTGAGAAAGTGGTTTGGAGACCAGAAGTGTATGTGCTCTGGCTACTGATCAAGACTGTTTCCCTCTCCTTTTCACTCATACAAAATGCTATCTATCATTCCTGGCTGACACTTCTGTTTGCATACTGGGACCCCTTTAGAGGCAAAAAAAGAAGTCACAGTTGTTCAACACTGAGCTTTCTTTTATCATTTGATATGAAAAGACCTCTATTTGCCCCATTAATAAATATCGTCAAGCAGCAGCACCTGGTATCCAATGAACTCAGAGACTGGATGTTAGATGCTGTGCAGGTATATATTATGTAGGAGCCTCCACGTTGAAGAGCTTCTGGGTTTTAGGTCTTAAGTATAAATAATCTTATTGAAAGATTCTGCTGGGGTGGGGGGGGGGGGTGTTTGGGGTTTTTTTTTGAGTTAAAGGTCTTTTCAACTCTCCTGTAAGTATATAACAGAATAGCAGATAAGTAGATGTATGTACCAAACACCAATTTAATTGCTTGAATTATTAATACATTGATGCTGATTTATACTTCATTTGTTCACAGTCTTGTTTATATAACAAAGTACATTCGTGTTTAGTAATATTAATAGTGACTTTTGTTTAATGGGTATTTTTCTTAATGCCGGGCTGCTGATTACCTAAACCTTCAGGGACTATGGAGAAATACAGCTGTAAAAAATACACAGTTTACATATTCTATATTTTTGTTCATTTGGATTGCGAGTAACATAGGTCCTGCTAATCCAGGATGCAATCTATATGACATGGATGTTTGACCGCTGAGAACCTCTGTACAACTGATTCAAAAGTAACTGGGGGAGGTGGGGGTGGGAGTGCCAAACCTGGAATCTCTAAGCAGTTAATAAGGGAACTGCTGTATTTTCAGCATGATCTGCATGACCAATATTACCACATGACTGGTGTTTATTGCTTAGTTTAGTTTTTTAATCCCTTGATTTTCAAGCTAGCTTCATGACTCTCAGGGATCTGTTGTTTAGGCACTTGGAAATGGCAGTAGTACAACCCCAAATCTTAACCTGCACGTTTTCAAGATTAGCACTTCACGTTACACCCAGGTATGCAGAAAGCAGCGATCCTCAGATGTCCCTCCTTCTTCTTACTCGTTCACATCACTGCACGTAAGCAAAATCCTTTAAGGTTATTTTGGTGCTCAGTGCGTTCCGAGGAAGGGATAAGTGTACTCTCTAAGCAACTGACATTGGAAGGCATTTTGTAGCATAAATCTCTGCAGTTATCACTTGGACCCTGATCTTCTCTCCTGTGATCTTTAGAATAACTATGGAAGGTTTTAAATTCCAAATTTTCCAATACTTTTTTCCTTGATATTTTATTTAAAAAAAACAACAACAACAACAACAACAACAAAAAACCAAACAAAAAAACCCAAACAAACAAAAAAAAAACCCCACCAAAACTGAAGAGCATTTTTTTAAATTGAATTTGAGACATGAGTTCAAATTGGGTCTGACTTAGGATTTTCTTAGATCAAAAACAATACCTGCAAAACCCTAAAACTTTGTTACTTCCAACCTTGCAAAGCAGAAAGAGCTGTGAAATTTAAAGGAAATGCCTAGCATGTGTTTGTTTGTAATTTTTTTTCCCTACTGGATATAATCAATAAGTGCAAGTTAGAGTATCACCATTCAAATGCAATACTTCTGTGCTAGACGTGCAGCTCCCGGGTCTAATGACAGGGGCTGATACAGGGAAATTTTAGTGTAGAACTGCCAGTTTGCTAAATCACTCCCACTTTCCAGCAATTGCTGCTTTTTGATCACTATAACCCTCACCTGTGCTTATGGGCTTGTTGAGACTGTGAAGATAGTTTTGGAGTGGGGAATTTTCAAAATTTTTTTTATTGCAGTTTTAATTGGATTCATTAATTACCACTGAGCTTTTTAAATATTTTCCTGTTTGTCAAATGTTCTGTATCACATGTGTAATAAAAAAAAACTGAAAACCACATTCTGTAAATTTAAAGTGATACAAATATTTCTCCTTTAGTAACTGGGTTAGGTCACAGGACACAAAAGAGTTGTTAAATAGTCACAACTTTTCATCTGCACTGATCTGGGTTGGATGTGAAAGGTTTTGTATCCTATTAACAATCTCCTGAGCTAACCAGCCCCTTAAATGTGATTACAAGGATCACGCATCTAAGACCTTCAAAAGGGGTTACGGAGCTCTTCTGATCAACTAAAGAAAATATCTGGCAAAGCTCAGGGTTGCCTCAGAGAAATCTATGCATTCAATAAATAACTCATGTTTTTGGACAGGCTTGGTAATTCATTATGGTGGATGGTATTTATGATCAAAGGAATAATAAGCTAGCTGTAGACAAACTCTGTGGTGGTTTTCCTAGAGGATATTTACTCAGGTGTCGCAGGAAGTATTGTTTCTCTGTAATAAACACCAAAAGGGGAGGAGTTCCTCATATTTGCTCCAGGCTGTGCTCAGTTAAGCAGCCAGAGAGGTCAAAAAGCAGTTCCCCAGAGAGGTAAGTTCTTTAATTCTTATAGTGGTGGTCTCTCTTCTGCTAGTTAAATGTGCTTGTTTATTTTCTTAAGTTATCATTTAAGTATCTGCTGATCTTTCTGTGCGTCACTTGTTATTTGCATATATACATAATTAGCCATCAAAAGACCTCCTCATGAATAGAACAGTATTAAAAGCTCACTGTAGAGTGGCAATATCTAGACAACAGATGAAAAGAGGGAACATGTGCCTTAGGTCCCACAAGCCCTTCATGGTTGAGTTCTGCCCAACAACAGAAGGACCTCCTTTTGCAAGGGGTCCACAGTGATCCTGACTTTATTTGGATGTAGTAAGGACTTTCACAATATCAGAAATAATTTATTAAATAAATTATAGTCTTAATTTGGAGCCTTAATCACAAGAGGATCTTTGCCATTAGAAGCTTGTAGGAATGTAAAAGTCTGAGTTTATCAGTTCTGAAGTAAAAGAGGTCTATTCTACTTATGTATGCTTATGGTCCACTATATTACAATGAAGAATAAGACTTATTCTATAAGCAATTGTCTAGTACGATCTAATTTTGAAGATGCTCTGAAAGGGTGCCTACTCACACTGCCTTCACATTTCTCAGACAGCAATTTAAAAATAGTTTTCAGACTTACACCCACAATATTTCTAATTAAGTTAAAAACTATGTTGAAAGGCAAGGAAAGAGTCTGAAACCAATCTAATTGCAATCTGTTAAAAAGATAGTGTAGTATAGATGCTGTCTCATGGCATTAAGCACAGCTTAAACTTATACCAGGTACACCTGGAGATAAGCACACTTAATTTATCTTTAATATATATAGATATTGCCAATACATAACACTTGCCCTTAATTATTTCAAATTTATTTGAGGGGAGAAGGAGCATATACCCGCATTCACTCAGGAACTTTGAAATCTCATCTGGAAGGCTTCCTAGAGAAAAGCAGAGCCATAAATATTTGGGTAAAAGCCAAGTCATGTTGAGATGAAGAAAGAAGAACACGAAGGAGTGAAATAAAGGGAAAGGAGAAGTGTGGCTAGGCTGCATAACACTAAACGTCACTCAATCACCTCATGCCTAAGTTCTCCAGCACAGTCAGTGTCTATTTGACATGTAGATTGTCATTCACTGAGGGCTGAAACTCCTTATTTGAACAGAGTTTCAAGGCCTTTGTAGGCCTCAGAGGCTGGTTGTGACTTTTATTGGTTTAAACTAGGATCCTTTCTGCAGCAATGGGCTGTCATTACTTACATATCATTCAGGATCATCTAAAGGAAACAGGTACTAGTTTTGGGGAGTTTCACAGACCAGTTCACCTGAATAATTAATTAATGCAGAAGACCAAAGTACGTACACCACCACTCCAAATGGACTCAGTTAGCTGAGTCACATAATGGATTTTTGCCTTTGAGGCCCCTTTGACAGCAGATAGAGTGCTCACAGGGAATTTCAGGCCTTTAGAGCTAAGGGACAGTGACTTCAGCACACAGATACCGAGAAGCAGACAAGGTGAGCAGCACTGGTTTTGTTTTCAGACAGCACTGCTAGGAGTGGAAGAGCACATATGAACAGATTGCTGCAGTTATTCTCTTTTCTGGCTCCTAAGACTGTGTCTAAGCACTTCTCAGCTGCTTGCTCCAGGCCTGGGACGCACGCCAGCTCTGTCTGGGAGGAGAGGTGTGAGTGTGCACCACCCCCTTTTTGTACCTAGCTTTCTACTGAGAGGCTCTAAGCCTTTTTTTGTTGTGCGCTCTGGTCAAGCTTCTGCATGATGGGAGCATTAGACTGTCATGCTTCTGCATGTGACCTGCCAACCAGCCAGACACACAGCCTAAAGGCAGTGGGTGCTAGGTACTCATAAGCACAACCAAAATCAATGAGCTTTGCTAGGGGAGGGGGAAGCTTTCACAAATGTCACTCATGTAGCTATTCAAGCCTAAAAGATAAGCATATTTTCACAGCTGAGGTCCTATTCTGCTAGTGCTTCCAACCCCAATTAGTAAAATGCGATTATAAACCATTTTCGTATTTTTATAGTGTCTCAAACAGGGGAGGAGGAAAGGTTATGAAGGGACAGAGCAGCCAGCAGTGAAAGGAGCTAATAAAGACTATATGGCACCTTAAACTTTTCCTCATAAATTCCTATGTGCATAATGCTGCACACAGTTTAAAAATGTTAACAAGTTTTATACAGTAAAGAAGTAGTGCCTTGATGAAGGGAATTAAGGAGGCCTCTTTTCCTTAAAAATATCTGGCTCATGGCTGTTTAGCTTTGGGGTTTAAGAATATAGAAGTTTCTATTGATTATTTTCCCACAGTGAGGAATTTTATAAGGCTTCTTGTCCATGTGATATCTTTGATGTCTGGGATGGGATAAGCAGTCTTTGCCATCACGGATATATTCACATGGAAAGACCATCCATGAACTACTTGGTCTCTACTCTGCTTTCATGAAAGACATAGAACATAGACAGCTCTGAAAGAACTCCCCTACTGCCACACCTGTCTGAAAACAATCACCAGGTCCAAATGTTATTAGCAAAATGGAAGGAGACAAACTCCACATGACAGCAGAAGTCTCTGATGGAGGCACACGTTCCCTGGTGCTGATTAAGTTTGGCTGCTTCTTTGCAGTGGATGTGGCTGGAGTCCTCCAAAGAAAACCTAAGCAGCATAACGAAAGACTGTATATCACGTAGGAGCTCTACTGATAAAATTCATCAATTTCCCAACTTTTGAGTACTGTGTCTTGCAACTTCACCCTGGTATCATGTATTATGTTGTGCTGCCGCTGTGTAGTCGCCTCTCCGCAACAGGTAATAACGTGAGCTCTGTGCACGCACCACCTCTCGATTCTTTTTAGCGGACCAGGTAAGTCCATTAGGTTTACGCAGGGCAGCGCGGCCCCCGCCAGCCCCGGGGCCACGATTCGCAGCTTTCCCGTGCTAAATCCGCAGCCTCCCCGGATGCTCCGTGGCCGACACGGCTGTAATCCCCCCGTCGGGTGCACCCGGAGGCTGCGACCCGGCTCTGGACGCCGTCGTCCCGCGGTCCCAGGTCGGTTGTGGCCCACCCGGACCGGGACGGCCCGGCTGCAGGCCCAGCGACATCCCCCCCCGCCTTCCCTTCCCTTGCCCGCCGGGAGGGGAGGTCGGGCCGCCCCGGCGCCCCCCGCCGAGCCCTACCCGGGGCGGGCCGAGCCCTCCCGGCTTTGCCGGCGCTTGCCGGGGATTAGCGGGGCAAACCGCTCATCCGCCCGCTGACCCCGAGGCGGGACTGCGGCCGGGCCGGGCCGGACCGGGGCCGTCCGGAGGAGGAGGGCGAATCCGAGGCAGGGCCGGCGGCGGTGGCGCGGCCCCAGCCCCTCGGCGGGGCTGGCTCTGCGGGGACCGGAGGTTTCGCTGCGGGTAACCCCCGGCCCGGGAGCGGCGGGCAGGGCAGGCGGGGGGGGTTGCGGGGCCGGTGACTGACTGGGTAACCGTGTAACCCCGCTCCCCAGGGAGCCGCGCTGCCCGGCGGTACCGCCCCGCCAAGGGGCTTCGGGGCGGCGCGGCCCTCCACCCCCACACCCCTCCCTGACATGGCGGCCCGGCCCCCGGAGGGTGGCGCGGCGGGGCAGGACGGGCCGGGCCGGGCCGGTGCCTCCCGCCGCCGGCGGGACGGTTGCGGTGTCGGGACGGGCGCTGCGGGGCGGGCAGGCGGGGCCGCGGTGCGCGGCCTGCGAGCGGGGCTGCCCGGGGCCGGGGGGAGCACGGCCCCGGGGGCGTGTGGAGCTGGCGCTGGCCCCTGGGCTCTTTCGTTCGGGGACCTGGGCGAATCTTCCTTTTTTTTTTTTCTACTTTTTTTTTTCTTTCTTTCTTTTTCTGTGCGTTTCTGGGTAAGGAAAGTGTGTAGAGTGTACCGGAGGAGGGATGTCTGGAGCGCTTCGTGCTTGTGGTGAAACCAGTCAGGGTGCTGGCAGAGCGGGGCCAGTGCTGGCCACCCGGGTGACACGCAGCCCCGTAGGGTCACCCTGAGCCTCCGCAAGACACGCGTGAAATCTTACCGTGGCCACAATGACCCGATATACACTCATACTTCGTTAACTTCTTGCCTGCTAATGTTAACTGCTAGCAAATTTGCTTGTTGTACGTAATGCCTTCCTTATCTTGCTATCAAATGACTATATCACCTTAATTTCAAGCCCTGCCAAAGCTCATTGATACAGCTGCTAAATTAATTTTGAGTTGCCACTTTGCTGCTGTTAGAAATCCTGAGAAATAGGGAGTGAGCGAGATTGCAACATATTGATTTTTATGGCCTTATAAAGTTTTACTGTGTTAAAATAGGAAAATTAAGTGATGCTTTAGCTTTGAAAGCTAAGTTCTTTGCTAATATATTGATCTGGTGTGTAGTCATTGAAAAATTATTCTCATCATTCGTAGTGCCTCTCTTCTGGGAACCACAAAATGAGCTGGATATGATTCAGTTCATGGATTGCTAATGTCAGTTCATTACTTCTGGTGGCACAAGTTCCAAATATAATTTGATAATGACACCATTCCCCCTTCCATTATTAATCTTGTTTTCATGATTGTAATGCCCCTGCATAAATATTTTCTGCTGCATGACAATTGCTACAAAAATCTTTAGCTCTCCTTTGTTTTCAAAATATCAGGGCTTTCAGAATTGACTGAAATAATTAAATTTAGCATTTTGTTTCCATGTTATTTTCATACTCTCTTCCTATAACTAAAGGTTGGCTTCAAAAAATTGGGGTCCTGTACTGATGTCGTGTTTGAGCTCTGAAGGATTGTCATCCAGTGGGCAACACCTATGCAAGAGGTTAGATTGAATGCTTACAGCCCTTGCTGATTCTTTAACCTGTTGCTTAAAAAAAACCCCTCCTCTGATGGAGTTTCCTGAGAACTGTAAACCTCAGCATGCAGTAGGACTTTTACTGTTGTGGGGCATGGCTGGGAATGGAGGAAAACCACGGTGGAACCTAATGCTGATGTAGATCTCTTCCAGCAGCGCCCTCTTAGAGCCTTCAGAGAGTGAAGAGCTGGAGCCTCCCATGAGCGGGGCTGGCCAGTTCAGTCTGCAGCAAGTTGAAATGTCAAGATCAGCTGAATAATAATCAGCAGATGAAATGTCAGTGTGGACACCCAATATGCATTTATCAATAGAAGGAGATCAGGTACCAATACCACACAGTGCTGTTTCTCTGCTGCATGTAGAAGTTTTACAAAGGTCAAGGAGTCCAGAGGCATCAAGTTTCTCGGAAAGCTGTCTTGCTTTGTTGGGAAAGTTGTCACTATGTAACAGTTAGCAAAGAGGAAAAGTGTTCCTAGGAACAGAGGAAGCGGTTACCTAGCCCTTCAGAGAGTGAACACTAAACTGCACTTTAAAAAGGATCATTTTTTTCCTTGAGCAGCACTAAGATTAACTTTCATTGAATTGTGCCTAGGAAATACATTGTCTGAGATTAAGCTAAATTTATCACCAGTCCTTGCCTCCAAATGCTTTAAAGTAACCATTTATTTCTGCATTTACATTAATTTAGGGTTCAGTTGTTGAGTTCAAAGTTTGCTTGGCAATGTCATTGCATGGTTCGTGCCTTTTCTGTGCATCATCAGACAATGTCCAAGCTGCCTGCCAACTTTCAGGCGATGAGATGTGACTGGCTTACTGTTTCCCTGACTGTAGCGTGGCGCTGATACTCATTTTGTCAGTTGTCAAGCTATAATTCTTTTTTTTCCAGCAGTTAAGTAGGATAGGATTAATTTTACCTACCATGTCTACATCTGAAGCTGCATAACTGGGTTCCTGTTGTAGTCAATGGAAACTTAGCCAGTATAATCAATAGAGTCTGGAAAGCAAGTCTTCTTATGCTAAAGTAGGTGCTAACCAGGTCGGATAAATCAATTCTTGTTTGCTTTGATTAACTAAAATGGGATTATAGTATCTAGCTTAGGTTCCAATAGGTATATTGTACACGTATCAAGTTAGATGAATCCCAGGTCTTGTCCCTTTCTTACTTGTGTAAGCATACAACAGTGAAAGAAGTGGACTGACTGTTAGAGAAGGTCCTTGATTTTTATTCTTCATCTACGATAGCTGGGGCTAAAGAGGTGTTTTTTTTCCTCTGGAAAGTGTCTTGCAGATGGGAAAGACAGTTGTTCAGTTCTAGGAAAACACTGAGGAATGAATCGGGTGGAAAGTAGTAAGCAAAATGATGTACAATCAAAGAAGATAATTCAGACAGACACATGGGTAGTACAAAAGTAATGTAATAATGCAAAATTATATTTTTATTCTTATTTTACAGTGAAGTTATGTTAAGTGTATTCAGCTTTTGACAAACAAAGTAAAAAAAACAGTTGAGTTCTAAACACTTGTTTTTAACTAATTGCCAAACTAGATAATCTGCTCACACTGACCTTAGATTTGACTATAGTTCCCATTCAGATATGGGTTGCATCATCATCAAGATCAGAGGCCAAATATCCCCCAGAATTAAGTGGGGGTGGTATTGGAATTTCCAGAGCAATACTTATTATTTGTATGATGGATGAGATAGTATGCTGCATAAATGGCTTATCATAGATACATTTATACTAGCTCAGGATCTGAGCTGCAATCCATGTTGATGGTTGATCTAGAACATGCTAACAAGCCAACAAGCTCTTGGCTTGTCTTAAGAATTTCATGCAGCAGCCTTTAATTTTCTTATTAAGTACTTGTCAGTGTGGCATAAACTCATGAAATAAGAGGAAATGTGTTGTGGGATTTTATTGTGCTACTGCATTAAGTATTTCAAGGCCCCACTGTGCCTTGTGATCAGTACCAGACCAAAGAGCTTATAAACTAGATATTGCATAAAGCAGGTGACGAAAAAGTGAGAAGGGTTTTTTTTTTTCTTTGATATAACAAGCCTCAGCGATCTCTACACAGTTGTGTGTTTGTTTGTTTTCCCCTGGGTGATTATTTTTCTGGCATCCACTAGGCAAAAGGTTTAAGTTTCAAACTCAGGAGTGCAAGTGTCACTTCCATAGAGGCAACATAGGCTAGCATTGCTGGTTCCTGACATCCACTTCTCGTGACACATGTGAAGGTGTCTGGCAAATTACAGGGTAGGATATGAGCAGGAGCTGTCTGGTTAAACCCAAGTAGTGTTTGCCATGGGAAGGGGGAGTGATGTGGACAAATAAAACAAGAGAGATCAAAGAAGACAAAACAGAAGAAGATCAAAGTAGATGCATTTTGAACTGAATCAGTGAGGTCCCGGTTCTAATTTTCAAGACCAGAACATTGTGGTAGCCAGGAGACAAGATGCTGATGGGAACCTAAACGCTGGATTCATTTTAGTCGTATATGTATAGGTATCTGCTTTGCTAATCATGTAGGCTCCCTTTATGAAGAAAGATGAATGACACAAGGCAAGGTCCCTCTCTTGTTTTATCAGCTTCTTATGGAGGGAATGGATATGCTTTCATCCAAGCAAGATGGAGGTCCATTCAGAAACTATTTGCGGGGGGGAAGGTTTAGAAAGAAGTTGCAAACTTAGATGGTATGAAGCAGTAGTAAAAATATTGGATTAACGTTTAATATTCTCTGTGAAATTCAGGCTCTATTGTGCTTGCAGCCCAGCCTGCAGAAGCAAAACCTCTTGCTTATTCTCATTTGACTCTATTGTGTGAAACACTCTGTGACCTTGACCATGAAGCCCTTGACAGTGCAATTGGTATGTCTCTCAAGTTTTGTGTGTGATAAGTATGGTTCATTGAAGTGCCTTTGCAGCAATCAGATAGTCCACAGGAGATATGCTATGCTCTTCATGAGGCTGCCCCTTCCCTCTCCAAACTAGTTAGATACCGAAAATGACAGAGAATGTAGTGAACTGCCAGCACTGATGCTGAACAGGGCATCTCTGGATAGCTCTAGTACATGACCGGAGGTCTGCTGCATGGAGTGTGTATGTTTGGTGTGACCTGGAAAGCAAAAAAAAAAAAAAACCAAAAAAAAACCCTCCACAAAAAATAACATAGGGCTGGCTCATAAGAATTCTCACTCTATTTGTTCTTGTAACTGTGACAGCCAGATCCCCTTCTTAGAGGGAAGAAAAGCAAACCTACAAACAAACCAAAAAACCCAACTGCATTGGTTTGTTGCCTTGGAATGCCAAAACTTTTTTTTCCCAGCCCAGATACCCTTAATTTAATCACTGTAAGTGTCACGGTCTGTTTGGGTCTCTCAAATTTACAGGACAACATACTCTGTTATTTAAACTGTATTTCATGACCTCATTAAGAAATACAACTAAAACAAACAGGGGCTCGATCCCCTTTTGCCCAGACTGGGCTATCACATGAATTCCCTTATTCACTGTTCAAGTCATAAGGTTTCATAACTTATAACCCTTAACTTTTAATTTGTGCATTTATGAGGGAAAAAGAAAAAAAAAAAAAACTTTATTACCTAGGCAAGCGTGAGCGCTTATTCCTTCCTCCTCCATCAGGGTGCTGGCATCCCCTGTATCCCACCAGGCAGCAGGAAGGCCTCAACAGTCTAGCTGCTGTTTGATTCACTTTGAAAACTTTTTGGGGTAAGCTGATGTTTTATACCTTCCAGGTTGGAGGTTTGGTCTATACCATTTCCCTAAATTAGCAGATTTTGAGGAAGCTGTCAGGCAGAATATACTGGCTGCGGGAGACAGTGATTAGCAGGTGGTAATGGTGCATAATGGTCCTTTAGCTCTTCTTGGCCACCTGTCCTGCCTACGTGTTGCTCTTGCTCTGACCTGGTGGTGCTGCTCCCAGCACACATCAGGCCTTGGCAAGAGCAATGTTAGCCAAAATCTAAGCAGGTGTTGAGTGAGCTGTCACGCTGAACACAGCAGGAGTATTTTAAAGGGTTTTTATAGAGGTTCAAGGGTACATTCCTAGCTCACAAGTTTGCATCAAGTTGTAAGTTGTGTTTTTTAAAGTAATTTTTTTAATGGTGAGTGGTGTGATAAATTACCCAGTTGTTTGGGCATTCAGACATATTCCAGAGACAGTCCAATTTATTGCTGAAATATGAGGTTAGATCTTTATTGGCTTTCTCAACTTCGCTGAGATGTAATAAAACATTATTCATCACCCAGAACAGAACACTTGAAATCATTCTATTTAATATATTTTTAATAATAGAAGTGGAAGCTAAACAATTTATCTGCAGGGGCTTGTTCTTAAACATGGTGGAAGAGAGGAAATACGATGTTCAATATAACTTATTCAAGTCATGATTTTGAGGCTGTAAATCAAAAGACAAAGGATTAGGGTGAATATTTCTTTCTGGAATAGCACTCAAATTATTGAACTAAGTATGACAGCTATTGGATGCATTATTGTTAAGTATGTGGTGACTTTTCTTGAGACAAGGTGGTGTGCAACTGGTGTGACTTGAAGAGGAAAATGCAGGCATGTGACAGTGTCTCCATCACTCTTTACCGGTAGCCAAATTGCAGCTGCAGTATCATGTTTCCTTAGCCCCTTGAGAGTTCTCCTTGTCCTAGTCTCTGCAGGCAAGTAAGCAATTGATACTGGGAGTCAATGAATTTCAGCTGCATTCTGTTAATGTATAAGAAGTTAATGAAGCCTGGGAAGCTGTCTGAAGCTGTGGGGTTTGCTGTACGCATTTTTTCTTACAATGTTCCCCTTGCTGTAAGACCTCTGCATGGAGAGGTGGGCCTTTGATTAAGTGTGTATTTTGAGATACAAGGCATCAGAGTTCCCCACTTGGCTCTGGTATGGGCTAAATACGTGAAGGTGCTCTTTGCATTCCTGCATCTTCAGTGCTCCTCTTTGAAGGGGAGGAAATGAGTCTTTCTTCAACTTCTGCATATCTCCTACTGTAAGCTGCCTGGGTCAGAGGCTCTTACTCTGTATTTTTGTAATGTGGGATGTAGCAGCTTCTAGGTATTGATGGAAAACTACACATTCTGTAGAAAATTATTTTATGTAGACAAGCTCCAATATGATTTGGACATCTCAGTTTTTATGAAGGTGCCCGCTGATAGCTCTCTACTTTTTTTTCCTCAGAAAAAATCAACAGTTATGGATTGGGTGTCCAGTAAAACTTTAAACAAATGGTTAACATAATTCTAAAAACTAAAGCTCAGATAGAGAAAGGGTTTGGGATTATGAATCCTAATCCTTTTATCATCCCCGATTTAGTTATTCTTTTGTGTAGTCCCAATTACAGCTAATAAAAAAGCCTTTATATATATATATGTATAAAATTGGGGTTTTTTTTACAAAAAAACCAGAATGATTGTATTTGAGAGCTATTTTATAGCCAAAAGAAAAAAAAGTTCCCAAAAAAATTATTGTAACTCGTTTGTGTTAATTTTCTGGGGAAGAGATGGCTTTGCCTGGAAGTGGTGAAGCTCCCAAGGCATGGATACTAGGCATGAGGTGGAAGGGTAATGCTTTAGGAAGAGACTGCAGTCAATGTCCTAGTTGAGTTGTGTCTATATGAATCCCATGGGGATGTTTGGACAGAAGGAAAAAGAAAATTTTGAATCTGGAATGGAAATCTGAGGATTTATGTATTACAGCTACATGTCTCTTGATCCTGATCCTCTATCTTTACTTTGAACTTTAACCTGGATTTGTTTTAAGGGGTATTTCATTGTAGCAGATAAAAGTGTATCATTTTCTTCCCACAGGCCTTGAAATCAAGGTGCTGGGCCAGTACTGATTTCAGTCCTTGGTACGCAATAGACTTCTGCAGGTTTCCTGGTTTAAGAGGGTATTTCACCACTTTGCTGCATGATCGGGTATAGAAGTTGGTAATAGTCACATATATATTAAAAAAAAAAGGGGGGAGGGGAGAGAAAAGAAAACCCTGTCTTCTCATTCATCAGTGAACTAATCAACCAAGAGCAGAATGATGCGAAGAATCCTGAGCCCTGTGTTCCCCAGGAAAGCTTGTATTGTCCAGTAGAAAGTTAGTCTGTGATGTTAGCACGTGATGTGCTGGTATGCATTTCAGATAATTGAAAGAGCTGGTACAATGTATGTTTGTGTAGCAGTCCGTTTCAGTTGCTTCTAGTTGGTATACATACCATATGTATAGTGGATATACATGCTGCATGTGTCGTGGGATATACGTGGTTATATAGATAAAGAGATGAATAAAGAAAGTATGGCTTATATGCTGGAAGCCATGGATGAAACTGAAATTGAAGCCATTCTCTTCATTATCTTCAAAAAAGTAGTATGGTATCACGGTGCAATTTCTGTCACTAGAGTAATAACACATAAAATGCACTATGTGAGTAAGATTTGTGCTGTTGACATAAAAAAAGTCCAAGAATAATTACACTGTGGTCTCTTTATAAAGTATTATATAAAAAATTTAAAAATGGGTATATGAAAATGACTCTCCAAACCTGCCTCATTTACTGCATATTGTGCTCAGGAAGGACTTAAGCACTGAGTAGCTGGCTCACTTCTTGTTGCTTGCTTACTTAGTAAGGGCTTAAGTCTGTCCTCTTCCCTGCCCCTTCTCTTTTTCAGTCTTGGCTCTACAATTAAGAATATGAGAATGTAATTTTTAAGACATTTCCACTGAGTTTCTGGCTGTTCTTAACAACAGGATTTCTGTTTTGTTGTTGTTTGTCTCGGGGTGGGGGTGCGTGCTTTGTTTTTACCACTGTAGCTGCTGAGTAGTTAGTCACTATGAAGGCAAGCATAAGTGAATTGTATCCATCATGGACCAGGGTATAGGTGTAACCTGGCCAGTCATGGATACAATTCCATCACTGTAAAAGGTGTTTTCTTTACAGTATGTAAAACAGTTGTTAAAGAATGTACCTCAGTAAACATATTTTCTATGGCTGTGAATGGTTGGCAGTCAGGAGACCATAATATTATGAAAAGATCTGCCACTTTGATCTGCTTGGCCTTATGAGAGCTATGTAAAAATTCAAATTGGTGGTTGACACACTGGAAGGCTGTGCCGCCATACAGCGTGACCTGGACATGCTGGAGAATTGAGCAGAGAGAAACCTGATGAAGTTCAACAAGGGCAACTGTAGGGTACTGCACCTGGGGAGGAATAACCCCATGCATCAGTACAGGTTAGGGGCTGACCTGCTGGAGAGCAGCTCTGTGGAAAGGGACCTGGGAGTCCTGGTGGACAACAGGATGACCATGAGCCAGCAATGTGCCCTGGTGGCCAAGAAAGCCAATGGCATCCTGGGGTGCATCAAGAAGAGTGTGGCCAGCAGGTCGAGGGAGGTCCTCCTCCCCCTCTACTCTGCCCTGGTGAGGCTGCATCTGGAGTACTGTGTCCAGTTCTGAGCTCCCTGGTTCAAGAAGGACAGGGAACTGCTGGAGAAGGTCCAGCAAAGGGCCACTAAGATGATTAGGGGTTTGGAACATCTTTGTTACGAGGAAAGGCTGAGGGACTTGGGTCTTTTTAGTCTAGAGAAGCGAAGACTGAGGGGGGATCTTATCAATGCTTATAAATACGTAAGGGGAGGGTGCCAGGTGGATGAGAATAGTCTTTTTTCAGTGGTGCCCAGTGGTAGGACAAGAAGCAACGGGCACAAACATGAGCATAGGAAGTTCCATCTAAGCATGAGGAGGAACTTCTTTCCTTTGAGGGTGGCAGAGCACTGGCACAGGCTGCCCAGAGAGGTTGTGGAGTCTCCCACACTGGAGACATTCAAAACCCACCTGGATGCTGTCCTGTGCAACCTGCTGTAGGTGACCCTGCTGTGGCAGGGGGGTTGGACTTAGATGATCTCCAGAGGTCCCTTCCAACCCTGACCATTCTGTGATTCTGTGAAATGGTAAGAGTAGGATTACAAAACTGACCATTTGCTGTAAAAGTTTGAATGAACCTAATGCTGCTATTTAACATGGGTTTTTTTGTGGGTTTCTTCTCCCCTTCTTACCTAATTCTTGGTAATGGAGCCAAATTATTTTGGATTTTATAAACTTGACTCCCATTCACCTGCCCCTCAAAAAATCTGAGTGACATAGTTTCATTGAAGCACATGGGAAAGCTTCTACCGACTTCACTCAAGCCTGAAATTAATTCAAATTATTATTTGAAATTTCTGTTCATTTGATACTGTGTTGACTGCACGTACCTGTATTAAGTGCAGCATTTCTTGTTCATTATGCTTTCAGTGCACGCACACTACATGCAAAAACATTTCTAGTGTTTGAGACTGGAATGTGTAATTCTCTCTGCATTTGTAGGAAACCAATTGCTATTAAACATTTGTTGAGTGAACATTGAAATCTCTTTTTCCTAGGAGCCATCATTTGAGATGCTTCCGTTGACTGGGAAGACAATAATATTTGATAGCTTTCCTGATCCTTCAGATACCTGGGAAATAATTGAGACTATTGGCAAAGGAACATATGGAAAAGTTTTCAAGGTTTTAAATAAGAAAAATGGCAGCAAAGCAGCAGTCAAAATTTTGGATCCTGTTCACGTAAGCTATTTAAATTACTTGGTTTATGCTTATTTAATTGTAAGTGAATTTATGTAGTCTTTTTTTCTTTTAATCTCGCTAGATCATTTGCATTAGAAGTGATAGTGAAATAAACTGCTTCAACCTGCTAAGTATCAGGCTAGCTATCAATGCATTTTTTGTATCATAAGTGATCTTGGAAGTGGTTTGCATATGGTAGAAGTCAGAAGTATACCTGAACTTTGTTACTTTTACTTTTGGTTCCCCATTGTTTATCTCTGACTTTCAGAAGCAGAGCTGATTATTTTCATTTTCAGTACCAGGCATCCTAGCTGCTTCTATTTTTACCGTTGATCCTTTTCCTTTTTTTTTTAACGTACCTTCTAGCAGCTATTTTGAGTGCATGCTTTTAGCAGAGTTACATGCTATGAGTGATACTTTAAAAATAAAATAACGTTTTATTTTTATTGTTATTGTTGGTTCTGCATTTTCAGAATGTGCCAAAATACGTAGATATCGCAGAGGGATCCATCTTTTCAAATGGAAAATACAAAAGCACCAGGTGACTGGGAGGTGGAATTATTACATTGTAGAGCATGTTTTTGTTCTCAGTAACTGACGTTTGTTGGGTGGCGGATTAATCCTTAAAGAGTGAGGAAGAACATTAGTCTGGTTTGCAAAGGCATACCCTGTTGACTTCACTGGTGCTGCACGTGGCTTGGGATTTTTCTCGAGAACAGTAACCTGCAAAACATGGACAAGGAGATGTTCCTGTTTCAAGTGACCCCTTTGAGCTCATCTTTTGCACTCCCAGTGCGGGGTTGTGAGGCATGTGCTTCCATTGCACAACCTGTGGGCAGGAAGGGAAGAGCACACCATGCGCTGTGAAGCGCTGCAGGTCTGGAGCTGCACAGCCACACAGGGCTCTGTCTACCCCTGCTTATCACACAGTGTCTGATTATGATCCCATGGCCCGTTAAGGCTATGAAATGTGTTTGTGAAAACATAGTGTCTTGCATTATCTTTGCTGTGTTTCTTGTTGATGTGCTTTTTATTGCAGCATGGTTTCAAAGCAACAAAAGTAGGCTCATTTCAATTCAATATCACATAGCTCTCCCAAAGTAAACATGATTTACAGCCAAGCGGTAAGGATCTTGATGAATTCAAATGCATTGGAAACTCTATTTTTGACTCTTTGCTTTCTGTTAACAAGGTTCTTGTGCTTACAATGATTAGGCAGGATTTTTTTGCAGTTGGTGTTCCTCTAAACGCCTGTATGGCAGGAAATGCTTCTGCTTTCATCTATTTCACAAGTGCTCAGGAATGATTCTTAAGTGGCAGCTGGCTATGGCCGGGATTACTGAAGGCATCGGGAAAACTTTGAATGTTGTATACACTTTGGAGGTTGTCGGAGAAGAATAAAAGATGATGACAGGAAGAAAGAAGAGGTAGTAAAGCTGATGCTAGAGGAAAGAGAAATAGATCAAGTAGGAGATAAGGGAGTAGAAGATATAAGAAATACGATCTATAAAGATGCAACATAAGAAATTGAAGAAGGGAAAAGGTATAACTGATGAAAACAGATTCCTTATTTTAACAAAAAAAATGGAAGTAAGTAATGCAGTCAACGTCACACTCCAAGACCTGAATCTTTCAACTGAATATATTCTCCTTTTTGTTCTAAGAATACTATTCTTTTCCCCCTCCTCTTCACAGGGTGACTGGAGTAGCTGCTGTACCTCCATGTTACTGTTAAAATGGCAATCCTATATTAGAAATAGGGTGAAAGCAATAAACTAGTTCTTTTTGTTTAAGCTGAAGGTATTATTAATGGCTGCAGAGGGAGCCATTGCAATGAAGAAAAAGATACTTTCTGTATTTTCTTCTTTAAATTTTACAATTTTTTTCTTTGAAGATGGTTTCAGAATTGTGCCACTTGAGAGGTGGATTGAAAAAACAAGCAGAAGAAATGTGCTTTTATGTCACTTGGTTTAACTGATATTTCCAAATTAAACTGGGAAACTACATTATCATGAGTGATGTGAGACTAAAATAAGCATTTCATGTTTAAACCTTTAGAGCTCGCAGATCCTTTGTGTTGAATAACAGCTCAGCTTTTTTAAACTGAAACATGAAAGTGAAGGTGCCGAAATGAAAATATGTGAAGTTGAAACTTAGAATTCTCGTAGCTTTGTCCTCAGGGCTATAAGTAAATAACATTGCACTTTAGGGCTCTTAGCCAAAGTATTCTGTGTCTAAGTTCACATGAAAATGTTTCCTCTACTGTTTCTAAAAGAGGTACTCTTATGCAGGTTAATATGTTAAATTCAACCAAATATTTCTAGTTTTCTTCCTTCATAACATACAGAGGAAGATTTTTTCTTTTTAGTATGCACAGAATGAATATTCTATTGATTTCATTCTCTCACTTTTCATTTCTCCTTATAACGGTAAAAATCTCAGTACATTTATACTTAAAATAGTAAAAATCTGAGTACCCCTCAGGAGACGGAAACCTCTATTAAATCACAGTAGGAGGGTAGGCTAATTCTCTTCCAGTTTCCCCAAGGCAGCCAGGGCTATTGTATATTTTGTGTGTAGTTTTTTGTTTTTTGACTCTTTGGTTTTTTCATGCTTTTTTTTTTTTGCTTTATGATCCATCCTTTTGTTTTTTCCCAGATGCATTTTCTCCCTTCATCCCTTCTTATCTTCCTTTCCCTCTCCTTCTCTGCCACCTTCAGTGCCTTGATTCTTTCTTCCTTCGTTGCATCTCTTTTTTTTATTGGCTTTATTCTGTGTTGTGCTTATGGGAAAAATAACTTAAAGTGAATTATTCCTTTTCTTGAAAGAGGAAAATTTCTGCTGTTTTTCAGCTACTCCAATAAAAAAAATCTCTAAAACCTTTTCTTGTGAGAAGACTTATTCTTATAATCTCAATATGAAAGATTAATGGCCCAATTCATGAAGATACTGGTGACAGGCAAAATTCTTTGAGGCCAGTTAAGCTATTTCAAGACAAAATGCTAATATGAGGAACTTGAGTTGGATTTACCATTGGAGACACCTGTGTCAGAAACAACTGAGCAAAATCCTCTTAGGGGCAAATGCCTTTGGTGGTGAACAAAATGAGGATGAGTGTAATTTATTGGGAATACAAAGCATCCCTTTTCTCTGTTATGGTCACTTCTGTTTGGCAGTGGTGAGACAGGTTTTTGATGCTGAGTAGGTGCTTTTCATTGATATGAAATCCGTCCATGTGGATAGTGGAGTTCGTAGGTAGCCTTCCTCTAGAACTGATTTTTCATTTCTATTTCTTTTTGGGTGGGTGTAAATAGCAAATGGTATTAAAAATGCTTTAAATCTGGAAACAACTATGTTAGTGTTTTTTTGAGATCTAAACAGTGGGCGAAAATGACTGCATCTATTCTGCCTTTACCTGTGGCCAGGATGGATTGAGTATTTTCTTAGCATGACTGAAACACAGTCTCATAGTGTCCCTGAATGAGCAATTCCAGTGCCTGGGTGGAACAGGTTACCTGAGTCATCCAGTGCCCACCATTGCTAGCATCCATGTTTGGTCTGAAAGGGCTTGTACAGCTCCTGGTGCATGTGTTGGCAAAACTTGTTCTCATCTCTCACCTCCAAATGGATTTCCCTCACTGTGTAAGAAATCCCAGGTCTGTAACAAAAGACTGACAAAAAGCCACAACTCTTATAGCTCAGTAGGGAATCCAGGGAGATCATGGATGTCACCAATTTCTATGATAGTACAAAATGAGAAAAATTCCCAGATGATTCTAGAAAGTGCGGTGATAGAATCATAGAATTATAGAATCGTTTAGGTGGGAAAAGACCCTTAAGATCATCACGTCCAACTGTTGAGTAAATGAGTAAGATGTGGCTGCAGTCATACTTGTTTGTGCACAGAGGGGCAGAGAGGTAATTCCAGGTGCACCATCTCTAGCTGGAGATACCTTTGAGACTAGAGAAGTAACATGTGACTTCCCGAGGCATCTGCATACCTACCCACTTGTGGATTGCACAGGCTTTGCCTTGAAATGCTCCTTCCCCATTCTCCTGAGGGCTACTCTGTCATACCCCATGTGTTCACTAGTTGAAATTGATAAAGACCAAGTAAAAAAGCAGGTGATTGTTTTGTATTGAGTAAAAAGAACCAAGCTTTGTAGCCCTGCACATGGTACATTCATGTTTTGTTTGGTTTTTTTCTTTGCATTATTTCAAACTACATTTGAATAGCCAGAAAATGCTATGTGTTGGGTTTTTAAAATGGTTATCATTACTTGTTTATTAACCACTGTGTATTTCTCATTTGTGACACTAGGATATTGATGAAGAAATTGAAGCCGAGTACAACATTTTGAAAGCTCTCTCTGATCATCCCAATGTAGTCAAATTCTACGGCATGTACTATAAGAAAGATGTGAAAAATGGAGACCAGCTTTGGCTAGTTCTTGAGGTAAATAATTCAGAAAAATAAGAGTTTTCTTCCAGTCGGCATTCCTGTGTTGAGTATAAATTTCATTAATAAGATGCAAGTAATTTGTTTGATGTTTTTATTTAGAGTGGTTGCATATCAAGTGATAAATGCTGTTGTTTAGTCTTTTCAGTGTTTTGAATTAATGGTCTGCTCTGAGTTTAGCATTCTTATTTTTATATTATACTGATAGTGCTGTGCCTTCAGAATTAGGATATAAATTCTAATAGGACTTCATAACATTTGCTACCTAAAATTTTTCTTTGGTGGAAGACTTGTCATGGGAATCTTCCTCTGGTAACATTTCTTTAAATATGACTAAGATATGACATAACAGTTAAAGAAACCACTATGATGATTTTTTTTCTAAATGAAATTATAGAAATTAATTAATTGAATTACTTTTTTTTGTGCAAGTAAATGCACAAATATATAAATAAGCCAATCAAAACAGGCTACTGCCCAAATATTGTTGAAAGCAGCAGGATTTCCTCAAATGGAGTCAGAGCAAGGTAAGGCCTGTAATTTGTGTGTTTCAGTCTTTGGTTTTCACTAATCCAGAAGCAAAGAAGAGCTTGATTGTTACTGTTTTCGTGGATTCACTATAACCTCTTCTGCTAAAACTTCCTCCTCTCCGCAGAGGAAAATGAAGAAGAATGTCTCTGACAGGAACAGTGTGCCTTTCACAACAGCGGAGGCTCTTGCTGATGTTTGATCAGTGTTTGATAAGGTTGAGATTGAAGAATTGGTTGTATTTTATGATTTGTCAGTGGAGTGAATATAAATCTCCTGCCAAATATCTTAATGACACAATAGCATCTAATCCTGGAAACAAGCTCTAAAAATGTTTTAAGTTCTGAAAGCTTTTCCAAATTCTTCTGACTTGCATCAGGAAGATGTTTTTAAGAATAGTTTACATTGGAAATCATAATAAATGATTAGGTTAGACTGACATCAAAAGATGTCAGCCCTTTGTGCAGTGAGCATCTTTGAAAATCTAGCTTCTGTTGTGTCTGCTGGGCATTTGAAACTCCATCTGTGAAACTTCTGTCCTGTAGAGGGTGGATGCCAAACAACCAGGATGGAACAGACTGTGAGGAAACAGTCAAGTGTTTATATTTTCACATGGATTTATTTTCTTAGTGTGAAAAACACAAGCCTACATCTGTAGTATGAGTTTTATATTTTTCTTTGCATGCCAAGTTGTATATGTGCAAGTGCTAGTATGGAGTATGTGGAATAATCTTGGATGCTTTCTGTCACTGCACATGTAGATCCATGAATGCAACGGATTTCAGCTGGTGTTTGTACGCATGGATATACATAAGTAGAAACATAAATTCCAGTGGTGACTTTGGTGAAGCTTTCCTTTTAATAAAAGTATCGGTGAAAGAAAACTGTCATGGAACAGACTTCTGTTGAAGTGTCACCTTCCTTTCAGCTTGTATGTAGCTTTACAGGGCCATTGCAGTTTTGTTTTCACAGTAGCTGTTTAGGTGTCCGACAGTTTATAAGAATGAATGTATTTTCATCATCTCCATCCTGTTTTGTTGCATTTTTTTTTAACAATTTATTTGTGTCTAAATTTCTAAAGGTGGTGATAAGTCTTTACTTTAGCTTACAGAGACCTCTGTTTCCATTGCTTTGACTTTGGGGTCTTATTTATTTATTTATTTTATCTTAAAAGAGCATTTTCACTTGAGAACTGTTGCTTCCCCTGAAGAGGGGAATCCAGTCTTGAAATTTAGATTTGCAGAGTTTGATACCAAGGATGAGATCTTTCTCATCTCCTTCTCTCAAAAAAGTGATCAACTAATCCCTGCAAATTCTTTGTGATCCTCCGAAATGAAGATGGACCTTTTGCAGTCAGCACCTAGCCCGTAGATACATTCCCAAAGACTGGAAAGATGAGGAGTGTATACCACTGCAGTTTGCACAATCTGAAGCAGCTTCCATAGCATCTGTATGCAAAATGCTGTCAAGGAGGAAAAGTAGAGAACCAAATGCAGATTATTGTGCACTGTAGCATTCTGGATTCCTGCAAAGCTGCAGCTGCCAGGAAAAGCTCACAGGGCAGTGGGGCATTGAAAGCAGAGCTTATTGGTCTGCTCTGCTTTTGTGTTCTGTGATGGGATCTGTGGGCAGGAGATTTTTGAGGGAAAGTTTCTCAGATTCCACTAGGAATGGGTTGTGATAGATGGCAAAACTCAGCATTTAGTAATGGGCTTTGAGCCACCACTATAGTTTACCAACAAAGTCACTCTGTGGAGTGTCTGAATCTGTATATGTAGATGTTATTAAATCATTTTGTCTTAAACGAAAAAAATCCTCAGCTCTTAAAGACATGTCCCATGCAAGGTATCAACAGCAAGCTAGTCTGGAGAGAAAGATTCTTTCCAGGTTTCTTCTCTCCTAATTTGTTCTTCAGCGTTGGTTGCATGAACTGTACTGTTCAATTCTTACACCTTTTTTAGTATATATTGTGTAATGATTTTTGACATATCCCATAGTTTTTGGTAGCTGTTTCATATTGCACTTGATCATGTCTGGGTTTTGGGGAAAGGGGCCTAATCAAGTTTGAACTAGGCTAAGGTAGGTGGCTGAGGTACAGTTTTGAGGCCCAAACTGACCAAATAGCTAAAAATACTGTCTTACAATATTGTAGAGGATTCTTGAGAGATTTAGTCCTGAATACTTGAATCATCATAAAATTGTCAGACTTCATACATTAACACCCATTCTGAATACAGGAAAAGACCTTGGATGGGTTTATGATGAGATTATTGCTGTCTTGGTATGAAATATTCCACCCCACCTTCCATCTCTGTTTTCCAAAATGAACCTATTCTTACACGATTTGGTACCTGTTGAACCTGGATGCTCACTCTAAGGAATATGTCAACAGTGAGGCACTAGAGATTCACAATGCAGGTTGAAGGTATTGTCCTGTGACTAGAAATCATTAAACCAGATGACTAGCAAGAAATATTTACACCACTAAATGGAATTTGGAGCTGATGTATTGGTGTGGGTCATCTGACAGTTTCTTTGTCTCTAGAAGACAAAACCAGTCGCTTCAGAATGATGGAAATGATCCGTTACAGAATAATCCTGGTAAACATGACATTTCTTCTGAATCTCTTCACTTAATAATTGCCTAATAGCATGTGTCTTCATTGAAAATCTTTTTTCCAATTTGAAGTGAAATTCCTCATTTTCTACTGAACATTTGGATTTCATTTTCTTTGTTGTATTTCTCTGTCTCTGTGCTAATGTACAGATTACCTAACTGATCTTGTAAAGCATTTTGAAGTTGCAGTGCTGTGAGCTGAAAATATGCTTCTGAGAGAGTAGGAGCTATCGTTCTTTTTTTTTTTCCTGTTAAAATAAACAAATACTTTTTTTATATTATAAAGTACCGAGAGATACGTAGTCAATCTCATACTTTGATTTAACCTTTCAGTGTAGATCTAATCAGTTAAAAAACATGCATAATGATTACTTGGAAAAATAAATAACCTTTTTGCATAACACACTTGTGTGCGTGACACTTTAGTACAGTATTTGTTGGAGTTGTGTTCATCTTAACACATAAGGACCTAAATCTGAGAATAATATAGAATATGAATTTTAACAAATAATTTAAAAACTAGAGAAAAACTAATAATGTGAGAGCTTTTAGCATCATTAGTATTTTTTTGGTATTAAAGTAACCTAATTTTCTCAGTTCAGCATTTTTAAGGAAACCACCTACAGGAATGAATGTGAAACAGGAATACATCTGTACAGAGTAACAGTACTCTTGACTCGCAGTTCAGAAATGCCCTTCTCTCTGTAGGCTGCACTCAGATAGGCTGAACATCTGCCTCTGTGTGGATGCTGTTCTAGTCACATTTATGATAATATTGCTGGAGGGAGGATTCTCGCCAGGTGTATTAAGCCTTGTCACGTGTGTGCAGAGATGCAGGCAGAAGAAATTGGCCTATTGAGTCTGCATTGAAAAGAAACCACTTGAGTATTATACTTGGAATGAGTCAGCTGAGCAGTTTCATGTCAGCAGATATCAGCACGATCACACAGCTAAGGCAGAGTGTGCTATAGCCCATTTCTTTCTCCTCTGGATGTTGGTTCAGATGGGAATAGATCCAAAGCAGTTGGAAATCAGCTGATGTAAGATGGAGCAGAGAGGTAAATCGTATCAGGCCCTGCAGGTGAGCGTGTAGGTCAAGGGCATGTGGGGGGAACAGTGGCACAGCCCTTGCCTGAGATCTGGTGCAAAGAACAACCTAGTCAAGACTGAGTGAAGGCTGAAAATACCACAGCAAGGTTAATGATAGGTCTTACACAGCTTTTACTTGCTACTGTGAGCCAGAGGCCAAGAATCATAATGCAACACAGTTTTATAGTTAATTTCCTACACAGATCAGGTAGAACTTTAAGAAATATCTTAGTCCATTTTCAAAAGACACATGGTTATGCATGCCATATTTGAGATGGATTTGGGTTTGTGAGTCACATAAGTAAGCTGGTATATTTTACCATTCTCAATATATTTTCATGCTTAGGAAATAGAGGGAACGTCCATTATTTTTATAGCAAAAAAAAATATTTTGTTTCCATGAGTTAAAAATTAGCTTGGTAGGGAAAAAAAGTTTGGATGGAGCCACTGCCCACCTAAAAATAGTTTTTTAATATCAAAACATTTTGTAGAAACCTCTCCATTTTTGGACAGATGTATGTCCATTTCTGGAGAGGCGAAGGGAATTGCCAGGAAGTTAGGGAAATAAATCACTGTGTGCTGAATGTCAAGATGACTGTCAAAGCATTCTTTTTAGGTATTTTGGTTCTCCTAGTGTGTACATGAATGTTTCAAGAACATTTGCAATGCCCTGCTGAGATAGACCAATGGTCCATGTAGCACAGCATTCTGTCTCCTGTGGTGGCACTAGAAGATGCTATTTAGGAAGAGTCTGTCCAATTTTTGCAGTCCATTTCCCTCATGCTCTCCAGCAACCATGATTGTTGTATTAAGGATGTCTCAGACTATTCTATTTAGTATCCATTTGTGGACACAGTAAACCTGACAACAATACTGTCATGCCATACAGTCTCTTCTTAGAGCATGCAATTTGTTTTTGTCATTATTATATACTTATTACTACATATAATATTCCACATACTAGAATATAATGTTTTCAACATCATGAAAACATTTCCAAGTCAAAATATATTTCTGTGTGTGGTAAGAAATTTAGAATCCTGTTCATTTGAAAAGGAGGAATATGTTACAATTGGCAGTGAACTGTAAGCTCTGTTTTCTGACCAGGTACTTAAAAAGTACCTTCACAAACAATATTTGAGTAGCTAGTGCTATCTGTACAGGTGCTGGTTATGCACAGTCCAGACTGAAATGAACCTGATTCATCTATGTTCTTGTGTAGAACCTTTTTTTGTTCTAGTGTAATCTGCATCAGCGAAATCCCATGAAAGTGTAGAATAGCTTGTGCTTGGACCCTGCTTCTCTGAAGAAGTGGCAGGCTAGCCTTTTCCATTCCCTCAACCTTATAATGTGGAAAAATAAATGCATTAAACAAATCAGTAACTTGTATCACTCTACATTGTATTGGTATACTTTGTGTTCAATCTTCAGGATGTTTCTTGATGTTAATTGAAACTGCTAACCAGACACCGGTAACTCAAAAGAATTACAGAAAGATTATTATGAAGGATTATTATGATCCAGTTGGCAGCTATATTTGCTAATATAAATTAGCCTGAAGTGATTTAAATTTGTTACTTAATTTTGATCTTTTAAAGTTAACATCAAGAGGAAAAATTTTAAATGTACAAATATCTAAATTATCTCTTTAAATCCTTGTGATGCTTCTATTTGTGTTGCTTTTTTCCAGACAGAAGAAAACCATTAAACCCAGTAAAAAGAGGCTCTCAGGAGTTTGAGTTAAACTAGAACACAGAAAATTGTAGTGCTTCAGTTCACCTGGTCATCTTTTCCCAAGCACAGACAAAGTACAAATCCATGGTGTGGATTCCATTTAATGTAGGCGAGGACACTGTAGCCCCATATGGAAGAAAGGAATAAAGTGCCAGGATACCAAATGCCAACCTGCTGTACCAATGTAATGGCAGTCCATTGCTACTAGATTAGTTTTAGTGGCTTGCCCGGCCTGGGAAAGTTTGCACATCTAACCAAAATGCTTGCAACTGTGAGAGAACCTATCTGACAAAGGCTGTTGCTGCGTGATAAGCACAGGGTAGCAAACCAGTGCAGTTCCTACTCCATTACCAATTAAAAGAGCAGTTGCAATCATCTGGTGAGTCACTTACATATACTGAGTCACGTACATAACAAGCTGAGATCCCCTTTCTGGTTTTGTGCATATCCTTTAGAAGAATTACCACTCTTGAATTTGCCCAGAGATGGAGAGCCCAGCACAACATGTAGAGTATTACTCACTCCTTTCCAATCCTAAAAGTGAGCCTTCATAGCAGGGAGCTTACATGAAAGCTTTAAGCCAAATAGAACAAATGGATTTGGAAATGGAGAACTAAGGGGATAACAGAAGTCAGTTGTGCTCTGAAGCAGCCACGAGCATTTGTCAGCATTGCAGCACAGGAGAGCTATTAAGGAGGATTTGAAGGAGAGTAGCGGTGTGGTTTTCTGTTTGTATTGGCTGCTCCCTCAAAGCAGAAAGGAAAACATGTTATGCCAACAGTTATCCAGTGACAGATGCCAGCACTGTGAGTTGATCAGGGATAGGAGTAGATCTGTTGCTGCCTAAGGAAAGGTATTAGGACTGCTATAGGTCCCGACAGTAAAAGCAACTAGCTTGTATCTGATGTGGTTGAGAAGGGGCAGCCAGTGTGAGGGTTCAAGGGAAGAATGGTGTGGTCAGAGGTGGCTGGTTAGGGATAAGAACTCACCAAGGCCAAGAGAGGAAGGTGTTGCAGTAACTCCTGGGTAAAATGAAGAATGCTGAACAATACACCTGCACTGCTGCTTCTGGCCTGGAGTGAGCCTGCTGTGCTGTTGCACTGGAGTGTCTGGTGTTTGGAGAGAGAAGTTTAGCAAATCAGATGCTTCCAGATGTTTGCAAATGCTAACTGTGGTCACAGAGAGCCCTAGAATTCATGAAATATGTATACATTTTCCTCACAGGTTCATAAATGAACAGTGACAGCACAATTTACATATGTGTCAGGTAGAGAAAAATGAGTGTAATTAAGGCCCAAATCTTGTGTGGCTAATAGTTTTGGATCCTTCACTGACCTACTATACATGGAAGCGTTTCTGATCATGTTGCTTTTTCGACATTGCATGTAATTGTAATATATGGTGTAATTCACTGAAGTGAATCCTTTTTTTTTTTAAAATAAGAAGAAATCCTCTTTTGTGTTATTTAATGCCCTATCTTATCTGTGAAGTATAGTTATGCATCTAAAGAAATATCAGTCTCAGCAGATCCAGTTGCATTGGGGAACTGAGCTGGGGAGTTGAGATACTAACAGTGTAATTCTAGGTTGTGGCGTAGTTTGCTACAAAAGAGGAGCAACCACTGTCCAGGGGAAGATCTAAGTATTGGTATTTTTAAAAAATTGAGGCTAAAATAGCCAGAAGCATAATATGAAATTCTAGGATCAGAACAACCATAACAATGTATTACGAAATTCAGATCCCTTTTCTACCTTCACACAAAGAAAGGCAGAGATCTATAATCCAAATATTTCTCCTGCTGTTGTGTGGCTTAACACGGGTGAGGCTTCAGCTGTTTGAGCAGTGGGAGGCTGGAGGATGTAAAACATGAACAGAGACAAGAAATTAAAATAAACCTAAACCAACTGCACTCCCACACACACAAAAAAAACGAACCACAAACAACCGAGAAAGATTCTTCAACTTTTACACTCGTTTCAAATTTTACAGTAGGCGACAATATATTTACTTCTGTCATTAATTTTGATTTTGTGAGCTCTGTATGGGGACTGGTAAGTTCTGTGTGGTAGCAAAATAGATCAATATTTTTAAAAATATGCTTATCTAGATGATCTTCCTTGACCAGGGAAGCAATGCCTTTACCTCAGCCAAATATCCCAGTCTAAAAGGGCAAGGAGTCCTGTAACATGTATGGGGCGGGGGACAGTATGATTCTTACAGGGAGAATGTTCTGTCACCCCCACATAGGCAACACGAGACCCTTCACAAGACACTGCTCCTTTTCTGCATCCAGGCATAGACTACCACTTCAGAGTGCCATTTGTGCCAAAGCAGGTTGGGCATGGAAAAGAAAAGCTCAGTGCAAGGTGGGTAGTTCTGTCATTGTCTCTTGCTGAGCTTTCCAGCAGCATCTGAGAGTCCTGATGGCCATCAGTAAAGCATTTTTCTCTTCACTAGCTTGATCTCTTTCCTTTCTCAGCTAACGGTGTTGTCACTCTTCATGGCACCTCTCAGTGCGTGGAAGAGGGAGAGAGGAGCTGCTGTTAGTGTTGCAAAGCAGCTAATGCTTGTTCTTGATGTGAAAAGACATTTGGCTGAAATAATCTGCAGCCTCAGAGCCTGCAGCCTGCAGGAAGGCTCAGGGCCCAGGGAAACGCTGATCATGCGATCTCCTTTGGGACGCTGTATGGTGGGAGTGACTTAGACTAGTATATCTAAAGTTTAGCGGGCAATTTCATGTCGTTGAAGCTGTTGGGACTTCAATTGTTGAACTCCAGTTGAATGAAGATTTTGTCTTAAAAAAATAATACAATTGTAAGGAATGAGTAGAAGTATGGAAACTGGAGTTGTTCTTATTCTGTGATAGTTTTGGCAAGAGTGGGAAAATCCGAATTCAGTGACATGCATTTTTCTGCGTGGCCTCTTAGAGTAACAAGCGCTAGCTGGGGTGAGCCCCACAGGAATCTGAGAACTCCTAGAAGCAGGACCCAACAGTCTCATTTTGGTTTTCAAAGAGACGAGCCTACCTGAGATAAACTAGAGACATTGCTATATCAGTTACTTCTCTTTTACGTGAAGCAGAGGACCTTGTGGTATGTGCAGATGAATAATTTATTTAGGATTTTCCTTTGTCGTGTTTACAGTATGCTTTTTTTAACAGCAGTTACTATACGCAGGTATGTTTCCATCTAAGGGAATAAAGGCAAGTTTGTAGAGTTTAAAAAAAGCTTTGGATGGAAGTCGTTCTTTATAATGGAATGTATAATGAGTTACAATAAGAAAGCAGATATGCACCTTTTTTGATATGGGAGATTTACTATAAAACAATAATCTTTCAGGAAATTAGCATAGTGGAAAATAGCTAGTTCATTTGGGTTTTATGGGGTGTAGGGGGAAGGGAGTTGTCATTTGTCTAAATATTATCAGGTATTTCCAAATGACATATATAGAAGAAAAATTAAACAATTGAAAATTGCTTTTTAGTATTTCTCAACATGGGTCATTTTTCAGTAATATCTTTGGTTATAATTGCTCCATTCAGACAAACACAATATTTTGATCCATTACATGTCTGAGTCACCCTTGATTTCTCCATTTCTAATGTGTCCCTCTTTACTTCCCAATTATAGCAATTTTTCACTCTTGAATTATATCCTATTTTCTCAAGATCAAAGATGTGTGGCTACAACTATCATTTGATGCTTCAAAGTTTTAGTAAATACTCATAATTTCTCTGTGTAATGAGTATTTCATATTACATTGTGATTTCCACAGTCCACATCTTTTAAACAGCTGGTGAGCATACGTTATGGCCCACCTTGCTGGAGAATACTGTGCATACAAAAAGATGGTTCTGAGTAACCTCTAACGATTTTTTGCCACCATGGAGTAAAGCAAAAGCCCAGAAAAAAACCCTGAGTTTTACCATTCCACTATGTCATTGAAGAGCATGTGAATACTCTCAAAGAATCAATCATAGAATGGTTTGCGTTGGAAGGGATCATCTAGTTGCAACCCTGCTGCCATGGGCAGGGACACCTTCCACTAGACCAGGTTGCTCAAAGCCCCATCCAACCTGGCCCATCCAACCTATGCCTCTCACATTCTAATATTTAACATCACTTTGCTTTCTGTACATTTTATTTTTGATCACATCTTTAGTAAAGATGTGAGGTTATTAAAAAAACCCCACCAAACAACAAAAAAAAACCAAAACCAACCCCCACATTTGCATAGCTTTTCGTTAAATCCCAAATTACCAAATCTCCTTTAGCTTTAGTGGGGACTGGCATCAATCATTGTAAGAATGCTTGAGCTAAGGCTTGTGTCTTTTTGCTTCGGATGCCTGAGGGTTAAACACTTAAATTCAAGTGTGATAGACAATATAATTTTGCTGTGTTTATTCTCAGTTTACATGTTAGGTCTGTTTATAAAGGGAGTGACTGGAGCAAACGGACTTGGCTGTAGGGAGAGAGGTCTCCTCAGCCTTGTTCTTTGTTGGGCAGAGAGGTCTGGAGGCTGCAGACTATGGGACAACAGTACTACAGCAAGGAACAAGGAGTTGGGACGTGTAGAAAGCAGACAGCCAAGTGTCACTGGTGACAAAAAAAAGTTTCCTGGGCTCCAGAAAGCATGTCAGTGTTGTTTGCTGTTCAGAAAGCTGCTGACTTTGCTGAAACCAAACCCTGGAAGCAAGGAACTGCCTTGCACAGACACAGTGAGCAGGGAGAGATTGGTTTACAGTGCACTTTAATTTCAATTCTGTCTGATCTAGTCTCTCTGAGTTAATCATGCCAGTAGTTTATTTAAAGAAGAAAAAAAATAGTCTTTTGAGTTTAGCATCCTTTTGGTTCTTACAAAGTTCTCTTTAAGAATATCTTGGAATGTCCTTCAGGATGTTCTTGCTGCATTAGGGTCCTGTGACAGTTACGGAGTCACTGTAGCTCCTTTTGTAGTCAGCAGAGAGAGGCAGGCAACTCCTAGAGCGGTTAAGCTGACCTGTCCTGCACACCCCTGGGAGGAGAGGAATAGTCTTTTGGCTGAGTCTGTTTCAGCTCCACTCCTTTTGTAAAAGGAGCTTTTAGACGAGCCCCATTGTTTGGATCTGTGCTTCCCCAGCCACGCTTTCAAACTCAATAGGGAAGATTTCTATTGCAGTCATTTAAATTACAGTGAATTATACTAAATTATTGTCTTCATGTAGGAACACAGACATAAAATGAATTATGTGTAGTGTGGACATGGTAGTACTTGGAACTTCTGTCTGAACCCTGGATTGTGTAGAAATGATGCTACAAAAGAGGAAGATGCTTTGAAACGTTTCCTAATTGATGAAGAGCGAACAAAAGCAGCGTAGTTCTGAGCAGCCAATAAAAGCTGTGAAGTGCTCGCTCTTACCGCAGGCTGCCCTATTTGCTTACGAGATTCTGTGTGTTTTCCAGAGCTTCAGCTAAGTTTGCAGGAGTCAGTAGAAATACTTCTGTTGACATTATTGATCCCAAACTTAGGCCCTGCTTTTTCTCCCTAGCCAAGTGAGTGGTTGTGCATGCTAAATGTCGTTTTTACCACTGCTCCTTGTGTATAATAAAATGATGAATCGCACTAAGTTTTCTGTATCAAAATCTTCTGTCTTGGTAAGCTCCCTCTTGCATTTGCTCAGAAAGTCCTGGGCTCTTTACTGACCAGTGCCTTTCAGTTTTGTAGTTAGGTTAGCTCTGAGTTTGCAAAATGATCCTTCCGTTTATTTGTTTTTTAAAAAATTACAGCTGTGTTATGCTGTTGCCAGGCTGTGAAGCTATAGTTCAAGCTCCTTCAGAATTTCTGTTGTAAATATATTATTCGGTGATTTAGACCTCAGTTGCTTTACACAGCACTATTCCAAATCATAGCTTGATACCACTTCAGCTGTATACTCTTTTTGGGAGGAGATGTGGACAGGTGATACATTAATTTCTTCATTAGCAGCTTCATGGGGACGTAAATGTATTATAACATAAAGAATGTGAATTATGGGATGGTGCAATATGAAGTTTGCATCAGGAAGAGCTAGCGGGGGAATTCAGCTGGGCTGTGTACAGCACTGTCACCTACTTGCCTTTTTTCATTCTGTTAGAGACAAAACAGTATTACAAATGTTTTGGAACAGACAAAAATCCTCCTTTGAGGGGATTAGTTCTTTTTCTTCTTGTGTATGTAAAGCCTGGAGGCTTCATTCAATTATGCTGAGTTTGAAAGAAGAAATTTAGAAAAAAACAATATTGGCATAGATATGGCCTTTTCCATTTTGGCCATGGTGTGAGGTAGACATATCTATGTCCTGACTGCGAAAGATAAGAGGCTGTGAAGGCCAGCATCGTGTAAGATGGAATAGGCAAAGTTTTCCCCTGGCTGGCTGTCTTGTCAGTGTGTGCGTGTGACAAAGGAAGTAAGAAGTTAAAAGCCAAACTGAAAGTGAAGAAATCAGAAGCAACAAACACACACCCTTGAAGCTGTGACTAACACAGCCCTGGAGGTGCTAGATGATGTAAGAGAGTAAAATTATAAATACCACATGGTTTGTGATGACTGAAGCTAAACAAATCAGGAGAGATGTCTGTTTCAGTGATACATTTCATTCATGCTAAATTGAAAGCAATCAACTTTACCTAAAAGTATACAGCATTTCTGTGGTTTCTTTTGGTTATGGGTTATCTTGTACTGTCGTTAGGAAAAATAGGAGCCAGAGTCTACATCTTTCTTCCATTTGAGGGGAAACTAAAACTATGCTGCACAGACAGGACTTGTGTATTGAACCACTTGGCCCGTTGAAGAAACTGATTTAGCTCTCTGTAAGTCTCCACAAGGACCTTCAAGTATTTGTGGTCGGTGGTAGGTGCTGTCAGTGGAATGTGCTCTTCAGTGGTAATAGTTGTGAAGAAGTGACACTGTAGGCAGACAATAGGAGTTAATCTGGTCACAGCCCACCCTGTCTGACAGCCAGGATTGTGAGACGGACAGTGCATCAAGTTCTGTCTTGGAGACAGAAGGCAAAGAAAGTGACTCTGGAAATGGCTGTATCAGGTTGATTTTGTTCTAGTAGAGAACATCTGTTTTGAAAAGTTGAAGACAGAAGGAAATTTGAGTGAAAAAGGCCCCAAAATAATTGTGTTCACTTTCCTGAGGAAAGGGAGGACAGTGGAGCAGCAGGGTAAGGATAATGAGCTTTAGGAGAGTATGCTTCACCCAGCTTGGGGAACTGGTAGTTAGCTGTGCTTGGGAAAAAGAGTGTGAAAATGAAGGAAAGCAGGATAGCTGGCAATTATTGAAAGACATTAAACACACAATAGCAAATTAGCTGATGCAGAGAAAAGATAAAAGCACACTAAGAGTCGAGTAAGAATGCATCAGGGTTTGCTTCTTTTAATGTTTTAGAATGCCTTCAAATAGGAGAAACAAAACCGCACAGCTAAGGTACAGGCATTTAAGGATAAGCTCACAAAGGCTAATATGGAGTGGTAAAGACAAGATTACATTACTAAGAAGAGAGAAAAACGAGATAAAAGAATGTTTAATATATATCTTTATGAAGTGAGGAAAAATAATGACCTAGGGAAATACAGACCAGTCTGTTCAATTTTGGTACCCACAATGATTCTAGAACAAATTAATAGAAACCAGTTTAGAAATACTGAGAACCCAGTAACATGATAAAAGTGGTCAACTTACGTAGGGCCAGAACAAATCATATTAATAACAATCTCTTCTTTAACAGGATAACTGGTGTAGTAAGGGGAAAGCAATAGATGTGATTGTGTCTTTTGTACAGATTTGGTATGTTTCCATGTGGCATTCTTGTGAGAAAAATGTGGAAATACAGAAATTTCACATAATAAAGCAGATGACCTCATTTTCATAAAACCACACTCAAAGAATAGTGATCAGTAGTTCACTTTGGGGCTGGGAGAACCTCAAGTGGGCATCTGCTTTTGGCCTGTTTCTGTTCATTAATAACTGAGGTGATGAAACAAAGTCCACATAAAAAGCCTGGAGTGGACAACTAGTTTGATTACAGGCATGTCAGAGAATGGCATCAGATTCACAGTTGTGAATATGGGAGGGATTTTCTTGAATCACAGGAAAAAAATCAGTAGACACATGTGAAGTACGGCTGTCTGTAGGAAGAAGAAATGGGACATAGCTGATTAGGCAATGGGACTGCAGAAAGTGATTCTCTGCAAAGTGAAGATTATTCTGTTCTGTTCAGCTTTTCCCGGCTAAGAGAAGACTTCCAAAGGAATTCTCTATGCAATTTGGGGCAAAATGTGTCACAAACATTAATGGCAAATTACAGGCAGTCTGAATTTAGTAAACATGGATGATTTCAAAAGGTTACAGCAACTAACTTTCTACAGCCTATAAAAGAGAAGAATGACATATCGTGACGGTAGTCTGACAGAGATGATGTTAAATCAAGAATAATGATCATTTCTTTTCAAAGACTACTGGAGGGAAGGGCAAAAATAAAGCAGTTTTATTGGAAGCAAAGAATAGTTGGAAATGGTTGGATAGTAGGAAAAATGGTCTATCAGGCTAGTGAAACACAGAAACAGGCTACTTAGAAAGATTGGAGTCTCCCACAGTAGGAAATTTTTAGGAGTAGGTTAGACAAATATCTGTCAAGGACCACCTGAAAGTACCAGATCTCTACACAGTGCAAATGCAGTGGACTAAATTATTTCTTGAAGTCCCTTTTAATTCTATGTTCCTGTAGTTTTATGACAACAAAACACCAATAAATCAGAATCTTTTGTTCTTACAGCAGTCAGTACTAAAAGGAAGGTCCAGTCAGCTCAGAGGCTGGCAGTGCTGCTGTACTGCGTGCTCAGTAGAACAGGTCAGATTACTGATCTATTCTAAGAACAGAAAAAAATAGAGATTAGTGCCTGGGATGCTTTTAGCATTCTTATGTATGATAACATTAAAGCAAGGTTGGACTATGCGACTTTTTCATAACTATCATTCATGCATGCCATAAGTTGTGCATATGTGATGTGCTACCCAGTCATTTGTGCCTGTGCAGCCTGTAAAGATAGGGAAGATAGTAATTGGAGTTGCCCCGCTATTTGCATCCAAGCTACTGAAATAAGATGAAAGCACCTTGACAACTGCAGGATGCAAGCAAATGCTACCTGACAGCTTAGTACAGATGCATAAATCAGGAGCAGTTGGATGATTAAAGGCTGTAATAGCCCTAACAAAAGTGCAACTGATGGTTTTCTTAAAAGTGAAGGTGATACTGAATCCTTACTCAATGGGCATCAGAATTGAGAAGAGCTGAACAGAGAAATGTATCAACTGGGTCAGATGAAGAGTGAGTAAGACCTACAAAGAACGCCTGCATGACTGTGATGTGATGGCAATTTTATCTGACATTTCATGTGTTAGGATCACATTATTTTATAAGTCTATTGCTGAAGATAGCTTTGCATACTAATAGCTCAATTACAGTAGCACAGGGTTGTGGCAGATGGGCGGGACGAGGACTGTATGTCATGCCAGTATGAGTCTTTGCCTTTTGAGTGCCAGAAAATCAAGAAAATCATAAGGGAGGAGCCCTTCACTGCCACTGGAGAAGAATCATAAGCACATCTTCCACATAAGCCACATGTATGGCCATCAGAGCTACAGCCCTTTCAGGCAGGTTTTCACATGGATCAAGCTTTCTATCAAATTATTCTTTCCCTTGGTCTGAGTATGCAAGTTTTCCATCATCCTCTGCCCCTGTTTCTGCTGTCTAAATATCCAAACTAGGGACTGAATATTTTAAAATCCAAATATTATGAATCATAGAAAATTATAGCTTGGAAGGGACCTTTGGAGGTTACTGGTCCAGCCCCCTGCTCAAAGATGATTAACTTCAATGTTACAGGTTTGCACAGGGTCTTTTCCATTCAGGTTTTGAATATCTCCAAGGATATTTTGAATGTCTCCAAGGGCTTGCTGGGTAATGTGTTCCAGTGCTTAACTACTCTCAGTGGGAAAATTTTTCCTTTATGTCCAGTAGAAATCTACTAGCTTGCAGTTGGGGATTGTTGCCTCTCATCCTTTGTTGTGTGCCTCTGGGAAGTGTCTGTCTCTGTCTTCTCCACCCCCTTTTAGGTAGACCGAAGAGTTCAGTTTAACCCTCTTTTAGTTGTTTGTGTTTGCAGCTAATATTTGTGTTCTATCAGTGCAAACACTGAAAATACTGCCAGTAAAGAAAATACCCATAAATCACAAGGAAACAATAGAAGTGACTAACATTTAATTGATGAAAATTGGTTATGTACAAAGTTATCAAGATGACATTTCTAAATAACATCTTTGTGGGAGGTTCATTAATATCTTCTCTGACTGTGTCTCATAGGCTGGACGTTTATAAGAGCCTCTCTTTAAATTAAGTTTATTCAAAGCTTAAAAGAGGATTTCTATCCTTCCTTGGGAAAATGCAGCCTTTGGAAGTTTCCTAAAACCAGTTCAGACTGAAGGGCTTTGTTTTTGCATGCATTTCACATACCAGAGTATGTGGAATCTGAGAACCAAACTGTGAAAGTCCATTCAGTTTACATTTTCTACTACTTGTGCTGCCAAATCTGAGCTAACAGACGCCACCACCACTGCTCTCATACCCAATTTTCCTCCTGGGATTACTGGTTGCTTAAAATAGGTATTATAAAACTGATACAAACCACAAGAAATGTGTCTGTGTGTGCAAGAGAGAACGCGTGCGTATGTGTGTTTTTGAGAGTGTGGGAGAGAGAATTAGAATTATTACTCTCTCCTCCCAGAAGAGCCCGTGTCTCGTGACAGGTTGGAGGACATTTGCATTTGGTGAGATACCTTGACCTTTAGGGTAGGAAGCAGCCCAGTGGTACAGCTCAGATAGACATGTAGCTTCTACTGTATGTCTGTGTCCCGAGTTCTCCATGCATTTCTTGTTTTCTGCTTATAGTGCCCTTCATCAAAGTATTCTGAGGAGATTTCATTGAATGGTGTGGGGTCATGACATGGACTAATTAACAATTTGGCCATGTGATTTCACAATGCTTGCAATGAAATAATAGCTGCCAGCACCTCTCTTCTCTAGATGATTCACTGGAAACTAAAAAGATCTGTTTAAAAAATTACCATCTCTGTTTTCTTCATCATTTCTTGTCATCGAAGCATTACAGTTAGCTTCACTCAAACATACTAAGTTTGGTAAGAGGCTGCACAGGTTTTACTATGGACAGCGTGCTACTAAGAAGTGGCAGATACGATAATTATAAACTGCAATATTTAACAACACCCCAGGAAACTTCCAGCCTGGCAGTACTGCTAAATAATGTTTATCCCATAATCTCTTATTGAAGGACTGTAGGAGTTAAGGAAATGTGATTTTTTTTTTTTTATGGTTTAGGGTTTTTTTCCCTTTTAAGTTTTTATGTCATGGACTAGATCCTGGTTAACATCCCCAAGCATAATTTATCTCCCTGTCTACTCAGATACCCAAGCAATCACGGTCTAGCACTGCATCGGGCAGGAGTATTGTAGTTTTCTGTAGCTTCTTTTGAGAGGGAAGAGAAGATTCTGACTCATTATGAGAGAGACTTTTTGACGTGTTTATGATAAGCTTGCATTGAACACATGCAATTTGAAAGCCTGAGTCAGGAGAAAGAATCACCATTTGAACTTTAAGTATGTGCATGGTTATAGGGACATGTAGCAGCTTTACCTGCAAAAAATAGACAGTAGAAATAGGAAATGAGACCAGATGCAACGTTTTACCCGTGAGGACTTGTTTGGCCTGTAGAAAAATAGAACAAGGTTAATACTAACCTGTGTCATCGTTGTCGTCATCATACCCCCCCCCGCCCCCGTCCCACGCAGCTCAGAGCACATACATACGGTGTCTGCTGTAATCTCCTTTTCTAATTGTAGTTGTATTCCAATAATCCTTTTGCCTCCTTATAGCTGCTTGCATTCTAATACCTAGCCTTTTTTTCCCTTCTTCCTCCTCTGCTGGTGGTCTCAGAAAAATACAAATTGTCTGATGTAAGTAAAAATACAACTCTTTGAGACAGAAGTAGCAAAAAAAGAAAGTTCCCCTATGCATGCAAGAGCCGGTGTCTATGGGATCCTCAGCTGAACTCTGCCTAAGCAGCTGCCCCGCCTTGGGAGTCAGTGGAGGATTTCCATGGTGGTATGGGTGACTTCTGTGTTTTTCTTCAAGACCTGCTCAGCTGACCTTTTATATACCCAGGTTCAGTTTTGCTTTGGTGTAAAATAATCACATTTTTAGTATCTTACTTGATATTTTAGATAAGTTTTTATCTGACAATAGAGGTATTTATCTCGTAATAGGAATTTATACCTTATGAGAGAGGCAGACAAATTTGTTAAAGCAACACGTTTAAGAAAGTGAAAATTAACATTGCTGACCCAGGCAAATAAATTCAACCTTGGCTTTACTGCCTAAACATCGAAGCAGGTGATTTCTGAGGTATAGTTTCTTCCTTCTGCCACCTACGAAAAGAATATATTACTTTCTGGATTAGTTTCGTTTACCTTGAACAGAATACTGACAGATATCCAGCGTTGTAATGAAAACAGAAGAAAATTCATCTATAAGAAGCAAAATTTTAACACTAGATAATGAAGAAAAATAATCTGAAAATTTCATATGTGTAATTTATTTCACAATTGATTTGTCACTTGCCAGACAGTTTCAGTGCCCTGAAATGCAAGTACATTAAATTAACCAAAATTGTCATAATTTATTCGGTTTGATTAAACATGTCAGTGAAGTGGCAAAGTTAAAACAATAGAGACCCTGGAAAGATAATGTCATTGTAAAAAAAAAAAAGTAACTAGAAAAACTCAATGGAGAAGGCAGACGAGCATGGCTAAAGACAGTAAATTAAATCCTGCTTGGGAATCTGACCCTGATCCAGCAAAGCGCTTAATCTCATCATTTAAGCATATGAGTTCGTCCCCGGCTAAGCATGCATGTTGTCCCACTGAAGTAAGGGTGAGGTTAAGTGAGTTCCAAGAGAGTTGGTACGGAGCACAGCATCCATCAGACCAGAGCCTTCATTGGCCTGATGGGGGACACATCTTGCAACAAGACTTATGTATCGAATGGTATTTGTGTAGGCGTTCATGTGGTGCAAGTTCAATGCAACCCAGGGGTTCCAAAGGTAGTCAGAAAATTATTGTTATGTTTGGGTACAAAGGGCTATAAAATCTTTTATACTGTAAGGTGCAAGTCTTTTTGTAATTGCAGCACAGAAAAAATGTAGAGGTATAGAAGAACAGATTAAAAATATCATATACAATAGTATCTGATGTGTAGAGTTCTGCAGTTGAAAGGTTTTCCTGATAAATTATGCCCTCGATTTGAATAGACTTCAAAATCTGCAGTCAAAAGAAATTACTGTTTTGTGCTACATTGGTAAAATGTCTTATGCAGGTATTTATTTTCATATGAAAAGCTACTGGATGATATAGTATAAAACTTACTTAGAATTTGTTTCACTGTTTTGTTGGAAGCAGCTACTCCTTTACGGAGGCAATGGCTCTTCAATCAATGAGTATTGTTAGGTGCATTATGGATAGTTTAAGGGCTTAAGTACCAATTTCATCTTTGTGGGTAGGTAACTGCTACAGTTAGTCACTAAAGTTACCTTGTTGCTTCTTCCTGTGGAAAAATTGTGATAAAAATGAACATATGAAATATTGCAGGTTTAAATAGGACAGGACAGAGGTTTGTGGGAGTCTAACTGGACTTTAGACAGGAGAAAGGATTGTCCAGAGTAGATTGTGGCTCTGCATCTTAAACAAGAAGCTGGCAGGGCTGATGCTACAAGGGCTGTAATTAGTCTTACACCCGTGGTCCACCTTGTGTCGGTGGGACATGAGACCTTTCTTTCCATGTTGCTTTTGTCATCTTCCATGATGCTTATCCCTTGTGTATAACATCCTTCTACACTAGGAATTAAATGCTGCTTGGCAAAGAGGGCAGCTGTCCCCTTGGAATATTTTCTTGTGGGAATTTCCCCGCTACCTGGCTTCTGACGCCGTAAATCTGTTTGATGTTGTATGTAGCTTTTGTACCTGAGAATTGATACTGTAATAATTTGCATTGCTGGTGAGTTGCACATGATGAATATAAGTAGCAATTAGTGTGCCCCACAGAACATGCCTTCACAGCAATTTTATTGCACTATCAGCTACTTCTGTTTCAGTGAAAAGCAATCATGTATAGAGGAAAACAGAAATAGACTGCTGTACTTGTGTTTGGGCAAGAGGAATTAAATGCAGAAAATAGTGAAAAAAATTGGCAAAAGTGCTGTCTGTGTTGTTTGTATAAATGGTAGACATAAGGATACATTTGTGGTTTGCCAGTTTAATAGGAGCTCATTTGACTACAAATGTGAAAACTACTGAAAACTAAAACCAGGTGGCTACTCCAACACTTCTTAATTCCTTTTTATATTCCCCTGATGTTTTGCAGCTGTGCAATGGTGGATCTGTGACTGATCTTGTGAAAGGATTTCTGAAGAGAGGCGAAAGGATGAATGAACTGATAATTGCTTACATTTTACGTGAAGCTCTGATGGTAAGATAAGCTTGCAGGAAAAGGACAGTCAATATTCAAGTCATATTTTTTTCTTTGAATGAATGAAGAACATGTCCCCACTTACATGGCTCACTACCTTATATTATAGTAGTGTTTAATGAAATCAGGATAATGTGTAGTTCAAATGGTTCTTTTGGAACAAGCAAGGTAAAGAACAATTCATCTGTTTGTTTCATTAAGAGAATGAAAATTGATTTATGATCATTGATGCCTTTCCTTAGTAAATACAGTTCTGCATCAAAATCACTTTTCTTTTGCAAAATAGCAGAAATATATCCAAAATACTGTTCAACTTCTTATGTCTGGATCCAAAATATTCTTATAGCAAAATGATCAACAGATCTAGTGAATTCAAACACTGCTACCAGACATTTTTTTTTGCTAATCAGGATCAACTGCTTTTATTTTTCGTTTTCTTTTAACCAGAATTTGACTTTCTGCAGTGGAATTTAGGCCTTTGCAGTTTTCTTTGAATTTATACTCTAAAGATGTAATATATAATGTAGGTTTATAGGGCTTTTTTTCTGCTTTTATCTTTAAATTTCTATTTGGCATAAAGGGGGGCAATTAAGCCCAAAAAACGTCTCCGCAAGATTTTGAGTAGCATTGGATGGGGTAATCACAGGATACTTAATACATCGTGCCACTCCTAGATTTACCAATCCCTTCCTTATTCTTATCTTTTTCCAACCTTGCTATAGATACAACCTTTTAATATTTATATGCGAGACAGAATCATCACCTTCCATAAAAAACAAGAGACAGAGAAAGTCCTTCCTGAGTACGTACCTTCCCCTGCCCCTGATCAATTTAGGACAATCTGATCCATGATCAGGAAGACCAAAGTGCTCTGGACTTCTCTATGGAGGTTTTATTTGCTGTATCAGAAGCCCAGGCTGCTCGTTCAGGTGTTGAAGTTAGATGACCAAAAGTCATCTTTGAGAATAACAGACTAAACTGGAATTCAGCCCTAACTCAAAGCCTCAATGTATCAAAATGGCTTTTCAAAATAGAGAAATGCAAATTATGGGCAGATGCTCCATCAGTGCAAAAGAATGATCACAAACTGAAAACAGAAATTTGGAAAAACAAAGTGTGCAGGAAATCCAGAAAGAACAGTGTTGGGGTCAAAGTGACAAAGGAAAAGAGCTGAAATTGAAAGGTACTCTCTATTTGGAAAAGTATGAAGAAATACAGAAAAAATATTTCCACAAGTTATCTGGCAAAGAAACTCTCCATTAGGAAGCAGGGAAATAAAACTGAGTGTGCTTCTGGGAGAAATGCAGAGAGAGGCGTTTGGCGGCTTATGGCTACCTGCCATCTGATTAGCACTGAGGGCTCCTACCATATAGGCAGAAGGTATGGAAACGCACCAATGTACTGAAATCCTGTCTTGGGAAAGCATGTGACAATACTTTAATTAACACTGGCAATGCTTGCACCTCCCAAAACGTCAATAAAAAATATCTATTCCTTCTGGTGTGCCAAGTGTTTTTCCAGTAAGAATGACAACTCTGTGGTTTTGGATTAAAAAAAAAAAAAAAGTTTTAAGTTTTTTCATACTTTTCTGCTACCTTTTTGTTTCTGCATATATAATACAGAAAACAGAGCTGTTAGTAAAAAGTTCATGTTTACATCTCACATTCCAGGGACTTCAGCATTTACATGAAAACAAAACCATCCACCGTGATATTAAGGGAAATAATATCCTTTTGACCACTGAAGGAGGAGTCAAGCTTGTGGATTTTGGTATGTTATGTTTACTTTTATATCCAACCAGTGTCGTACATCTGAAGCATGGAAAATAAAATAGAGGAAACAAGTCAGAAAAGATGAATTATATTAACCTTTTATTAAGGTTTTGAGTTTTTCATTAAAAATCACTTGGATAAACAAAGTTACTTTTTAACTTGACAGAAATAAAATATTCATAGGCTCAGTGTTTTTACAACTTTGGGTTTTCCAGCCATTTTGCTAGTGCTGTTTACATAGCATGGCTAATGAGTAGAAGTTATAATATGGTGTAAGTGCCAAATGCTTTAGGGCAACACAGTAAGAGAAGTGGCAAAGCAAGTTAGTTAATAGAGTCCAAAATAAGGTTGGTGTTTAGTTCTTCCAGGACCATGTGCTGGGTCAGTGAAATTAGGGGCTGATAGGCAAAAGCTTCATGTTGTATATGAAAGGACTTAGCACTTACTAGATATTGTGAAGAATAGGAGAGCTCCACCTCAGTCACAAATACTCATTAGTTTGATTTGAAACAAAACAAGAGATACTATCTGAAGGCAGTAGAGGGGGAGATATTATATAGGTAATCCTCACTTTCCAAAGTCTGGAAAGACTCACATTACTTTTGGCAAGTCTAAACCTAAGACTTGGCATTAAATGGAAAGTGTCTGTTAGGCCTAGAGTGATTCTTGAACGCTGTCATCTGGTTTTACCACCAGAAGGCAAAAGCAGAGACACAGGTAAGTGGATGTGACCTGTTATTTGTCAGCCATACCACAGTGATTTGCCTTAAAAGTGTGTTGATAGTTGTTCTATTTAAGGAGGGTATAAAAATTTGCAATGGTTGTTATTATGAACTATTATCCTCTGGTAGCACACTGTCTTCTAATGTTTAAATTCAATTTATCGGTCACTACTCGCAGCATAGCAGCCAACTGTAAATATCATGATTCCATTCCGCAGATGGAAAATCTTAATTTTTCCTTTACCCTCCTATTTTGTTAATGAGATTTATTCATTTGATACATAACAATTGTTTAAAGTAATCATAGAATTTTAAGTCCCATTAGTGTAGTGTCTTCCTGCCAGTAGATTGTGTTTATGCAACTCTCATTACTTCACACACAAAACCCCCGCAACTATTAGGGTTACTAATTCTTCTGAAAAGTCACATGTTTATATTCATTATTTCATTCCTCAGATATAATATTCAGTTGAAAAGCCTTCAGACTTCCTAAATTATCTGCTATACACTTACCTGTATTTTCTTCTAGTCTGGAAGTTTAATGTGAGGTAAAATCAATATTTTTGCTCACAGGTTTTTAATATGTTGTGGATACTAATTTTTTTAAGGTGCTGAAGGCAATTAGAGCTGTGGAGGATCGATGCTTCTGGAAATTAATTCACTTATGCAGATGTCAAAACATACAAGCTGTAGGGATGAGGACCTGAATTCTTTATTCCCCAGTTACGGCAATCTACTGCTAAGGCTGTAATTGAAAAATAATCTTAGAATCTTGTGGGAAAAATTGTGATGCCAAAACACAGATGAGAACGTGCACAAGAAACAAATGTACATACATGCACATTTATGTGGATTGAAGAGGGGCTTATAATATCTGCAGTCCTTCCTCTTAAAGGAATATAGGAACTGCACCTTAACTTATGAAAGGATAGACATTTTCTCCTGCCTTTTTTTTTTCTTTCCCCCAAAACCAATCTGAAGCCAATAATGAATAGTTTCAAATGGGAAAAATTTATACAGTCTTCACAAGATCATCACGGAAGACATACCATTCACCCTTCAGGCTGACGTATAAGGTATTCGGCTAGGATTTGGGAGATTTGTGTCTTCTACTTAGGAGTTAAACCCACATTAATCAGATTCCAAGAGTATGTTTTTGCCAGGAATGTGAGTTGATCAGAATCTCTCATGTAGACACTGCTACAGACTGTTGTATGTAAACATTTATTGGATTAGGGGCTGAAACCCATAGCCATTTTTTTATTGTATAAGCCTGTGAATCTGCTGGCTACAGAATGAGATAGACACGCAGCACAATCTCCTTTTCTCCCAGTAAATACTCAGTGGAAGCAAATTTTTTGTTTTAAATTGAACCAATTATTACATGGGGCCAAACAAACAAACAAACCCAACCCAAACAATCACACAGCCCTTTCTGGCATGCATACAGCTTTTCCGTTGCGGAAAGGGGAGTAGAGACAGTGATGCTTTCTTGCACGGCAGTACTGACGTTCCAGAAGCTTCATTTTGTAACACAATTTATACACATTGCCTTATGGTTGTTGTGTCATAGGCATTTATGTATGCTGTGACCATAGTTTCTGAACACTATGCAGCATATAATGGATGACCTTCACAACACTGTTATGAGGAAGTCAATTACTATAATCCCCAGTTAACAGCTGGGGACTGAAACTTTGAGAGACCGAGTTGCTTGAGGTGACACAGAAAGTGTGTGGAAAAGCTCTTCCAAAATCCAGGCTAACAGTCTGAACTGTTTGCCTTTCATAGAGGTATTCATAGTTAAAGAGATGAGAAAGACTGTGAAAGAGTACCATGGCAGTGCCTCACCCAGATTCATTTGAAGAGTGAAATTTTTGCTTTCCCTTAAAATTCTGCTGTAATATTGCTTAATCACCCAAGTAATATTCTCATATCTAAGAAACACCCAATCCCAGTTGATAGATTAATGATCAAGTCAAGCAGATGAGTTTATAACATCTCCACACCAATGCTTCTGGAGCTCAATTGCTTATCAAGGAGCTGCCAGATAGAAGTTTTAGTTTAAACTGTCCAAGCCACAAGAAGTTTGAAATAGTGTTACCAGGGAAGCATCCTCTCTCCTTACATCCATCCAGTATAATAATTTAGATCAGCAGAGATAAACAAAATCATTCTTTTTTACTACAGATAGTGCATAGCAGCCAAGGGGATCTGTTTTAAGCACATCCCATGATCACAGTTTCAGTCCCTGAGTTCATTAAACTTCTAGATATGTTAAAAGTCCAAATTTTCCTTGTAAGAGAAGAAGGTTGACTGAAGGCAGTTTCACTACCTAAATGTTTGTGGGAATTAGCTGTTAAGCTGTTCTGGTAGAAGACCTTGGGGGCAGGATATTACACCTGAGAATCGCAGCAATTATGCTCCAAGCAAGGACCATCCTCTACAGCATCAATACAAATAATAAATAGCTGCACTATATTCAAATGTCACTGCTATGTTTTCAGTTTAGGTTAGAAGTTTGATAGAAAAATATACATTCACGTTAAAGTAAATTCCCTGCAGCACTTTAAAGGGTGACAGCTATATAATATACTGTATAAAAAGAGTTGGAGGCAAGCAAGGTGTGAATCAAATTCCCTTTGTATAAATGATCTTAATATATTCACAGTTGCTGATTAGTGTTCTGGGAAGGAAGTCTTTTACATCTGTTTCTCAGATTCCTGGTTGTATGCAGTGGACTGATGTTAAAGAGCCGGATTTCAAAAGAAATTTTAGGCACTAAAGGTGAAGAAAAGCACCTAATAAAATTTTCAAAAGCTTCTAGCATGTAAATCCAAATTAATTTAATGATAGATACCTTCTGAAAGTCTTGTGACAAATTTATCTGCAGCCTTTACTGCCTAAATATCTTTCAGTGCCTGATCTTGTTTCATCAGTTAAAAAACTGGCCTGAATTCACTTGCACACGTAGCACACCTCATCTGTAATAAAAATTCATATATTCATCTGCATCTTACAATGTGTAACCAATTTCATAGGGAGCTGAGTGTATAACATCTGCTTATGCTGACAAATAATTGCTTCTTTGAATAGTCCCTCTCAATTCAATTTCTTTTCTTGAAATCAGGATGTTGCACAGGGCCTTCCATGTATTAAATAATGTTAGTCTAAGACACAGTTCCTGTTTGGAAATTCTGAGGTATCAAATAATGTGTTGTTCCAAAATGGGAGAAAAGGAACTTAGCTGTATTATTATTGTTATTATTTTAACTTTGGTCTGAAAAAGACCAAGTGACATTTCATTTTGAAAGATTTGACATGTTTCTGAAATCCCCTGCTATTGCAGTGAGCCTGGGAGATTGAAAGCGAGAGCTTTTCATGCTCATATATTATTGAAAGAAGAGGATCCTAGAGGACACAACTCCCTATCAGTAAACGAGACAAGTTGCTGATGTGTTGTGAGCCATGGAGGAAAGGACCATTTTTCCACTAAAAGTTTTGAAACATCTACAGTCACGTGGCAAGTGATTCTTTTAGCTAAAAAGAAGAGAGTGTAATGCTGGTGAAAAATTCCCCTTCAGCTATGTTTTTGAGGATTCACCTTGTAGGCTGATGATCTTGAACAAGAGCACAGGTAGCTCATACTTCTATGGGGCTGCTGAAGCCTGCTGTCACAGACTAGAAATATCTCAGGCTGAGTGGCTGTTGCCTTGGAAATGTCCAGAAAACATGTAAGTAAAAATTGTACTCCACCACTTAGGCAAAAATATAGTTTTCCAGCAGCACTGTTCCTTGCTGAAGGCCATGTCCTTCTATGCATCAAATGAAAACATGCTTTCATACCATGTGTGATTAGACTGTTGATGCTATTACCATGAAAGGTCATTGGGAAAAAAATGTCAGACATCTAGATGGATATTAGAAATATTTGAGTTCCCATAATGAAAATAAAATGTTGGAGGATTCATTAACTCTTTGGAATTCAAGCCTATTTCTAACTACAAGAGATCCCATGATTCTCCCCAGTTTGCCTAGTACTGTCACTGTGGGAAAGGGGCTATTGAAAAGGGTTGGCACTGTCCATTTTCATTTTCTTCTTAAGCATTTCATTAATGGTATCTAAAACTCTCCATCATTACAGTCTTTAGATAAGCAATACATAGGAAAGATCTGAGGGTTTTTTATAGGTAAAGCAAGTTCCAGTGGAAGCCATGGAAAGAAGGTAATGCAATCTCACTGCTGATGGCAGATGGTGGAAAATTACAAGCTGTTCTGCATGCACTTAATAGAACAATGACTTCAAGGGTTCCTTTAGTACTGTGGATAAAGAGATTGCATAATTAAAACGTATTGTATCATTAATGGAATAGATAGTGAATGTAAGGTGATTTTTGTACTTTAAACATGCTTAGTTTACATTTTTCTGCTTTTGTTTCAAATGTTAGAAGTGTTGGATTTAAAAGTTGCATGTGAATATTGTCTTGGCATTCCAAATGCAGTTTCAGATGACACACTTTGCATGTAGCTAGTGCAGTTTTATCGTGGATTTACAGTAGCCTGAGTCAACTAGAGATTTAAGCTGAGTATGACTCATTGGGGGAAAAACGGATTGGGGGAAGCAATACTGTGTTGCTTTTTTTAGACATACTGAAAACTGACATTACTTTGTTTAATACTTGAACTATTTCTTCCATGTAGTTTGGAAACTGCAGGTAGACAGAGGTCAGCTTTTGTGTTTGGAATGTAATAGGGTGGCTATTTTGTTGTGGAGAGACTGATCATTCTTCTTTTAAAGCTATTTGAAGTCATCCAAAGTTAAGAGCCAATGGAATCTGAATGCTGACATTTCTGGATGGCCTTATTATTATTGAAAATTGCACTTTGGTGAAACAAGTCAATTGTAAGACACTCTTTTTGGTAGTGTATTTTTATATTAACCCTATTTTTACTTTTACATACATACATAATTTCATTTAGGCAATACTAAATGAAAGCATTAAGTTCATTTCATAATTCAACTGAGTTCATAAAATACATTTGTTGGGGTTTTTTTCCCTAGAAAGAGTGTGTAGTAATTCTGCCAACATTGTCTTTTGTGACTAGTAGTGGTGTGCTACTTCTTCCTAACAAATTATGGAATGTTGATAATGCTTTACCACTACTAGTGATCAGTAACAATTGATCAATGTAAGTTAGAATGCATAGGTGTTTTTGTTATATTTTATTGCATGATATTCATTCCTATTTCAATACAGAAATACAGGCCAAAATATTTTGAATTCTGTGACTATACTATACAGGTTGAGTTTTTGAAGTGTAGATGAGCCAGCAGCTGCTATAGTGACAAAACAAGAGTCGTAAAATCAGTTACACTGTACAGCATGTCCAGAATAATAGGAACAATCTCAAAGTAATTCATGAGTCCACAGTAAGACTCCATCTTAATAGTTCCATCTGCTTAATTGCTTGCCTCTTCTGATTTTCTGATGCATGAGGGAGCTCTCTGCTGGTCTTGTGGGGAAAGCATCTGAACTCTTGGGTCAGAGGTTGGAGAGCGAGCCGCAACACTGAACTTCATCCTTTCACCATGACACCTCACCAACTCTCGTGTTCCCTTGCTGTGACATAGTGCTATGGCCTCTCCCTACCGCGAACAGGCTTGATAGATGCAGTTTGTTGACTGATCACAGATCAGTCTAGCAAGCCTGTGCGGCATGTGGCATTGCAGAGGGAGAGAAGGCTCACAGGACTGTGCTGCAACTGCCTGCAGTACCGGTCAGGCTGCAATGGTTTGGGAGTCTAGAGCCACCTTGTGCTCAGTGAATAGGCTGAGAAGCCAATTGTGGGTGATCCAAGTTTGAGTATTGGGGCATTTTGGGGAATGACATTTTAATCTCTGTCCCTTTTAATATATATCGTGGTTCCCAGCCTCACATGTCCTGCCTGACATTGAAGAGGAGCTCAGCGTGACCTTGAGTAGTTTTCCAAACTTTTGTAGATTACTTACTCTGGAATAGTCAGAATATCCTATTGCGTCTCTTTCTTCTTGCCCTGCATTAGCTGTAAATGCTGTCTGAATCATTCTGCAAAAATGAAACAATTAATTAAAATAATTTAATTTGAAAGTATTCAAAAATAAAATAATTTTCTTTCTGCCCTTAGCTTACTTTAAGCAATGAATCATAGCAAAACTTGTATTTGCCTTAGTCATTCTAGCATGCATCCATAATAAAGCTGTCCGCATCACTGATTCAGATCAAAACCAGACTATTATTGTGTTGTCATTTCTGCATACCATATAGCATGACATTCACATGTTACTTCTAAAAAGCATTTACTAGAGGACTATGGCAGAAGCCAATAAAAGTAAAAGACTTTGAAGAAAGCTTTCTTCGTGAGCAGCTTGTCAAACTGCTTTGAACCCAATCAAAGTAATAATTCCAAATTTTTCAAACCAGGGTTAGCAAGGATAAGATGGATTGCATTGACTTGAGCTGTGGAGCATTTTCATTGTTGAATGTTTAATTCTTTGTTGAAGGCTTAGTCCTTAAAAACTTATTTTATGGGCCATGTGTGAATGAAAACCTTTGTGCTGTTCACTAACAACAAAAAGAAATCATGTGGCCAAATGCCAAATCCAGGATAAGCCGTTCACTTGGTCTTTCAAATATTTTCTTCTACTAATTCACATAAAGATGTCACTGATGGCTTAAACATTAAAGAAGCTTGACACAGAAAGCTTGTGTCCTACGCCAGAGACACATGAAGCAAGAAAATAGCCCTTTCTGGTCAGCAAAGGCTTCCTCTTGGTTTTTTCATGGGTCACAAAATACTCATCTCTTGAGGTTATTAGAAACCTTCTGGTCTTACCTGTGTGTACTAAAACCCATTAATTTTTACCTGAAAGTTAAACCTAATGATTCATTTGTACTGAAGTATTCCAGTCCGTAGGTATTTTCAATATTCTGTCCCATCAGCATAGATGTTGCCAGTAACCCAGATAATCTTAACAGGAAAACCATGTCATATAACAAGGAGAAAGATCTCCAGGGTTTTCTCAGTCATACAGGGAAAAAAATCCTTTTTGGGTCTCAAATGTGGCAGCCAGTTTGAAATCGGTAAGGAAGGCAGCATCTAAGAAGGAGGACTTTCCTCACCAGCATACTGCACCAGATTGTGTATGGCTGCACAAATCCCTGAGGCCCCAGAGAAGACTAGCTCTCCTATCTAAATACATCTGGCCAATTGTGCGTCAGGAAAACAAATGTTCCTGTGCATCCCTTTTAGGAAACCAGCTGAAGCCCTGAAGCATGAGATTTGATTAGAATCATTGGCCTCGTGCCGCAGTGAACTGTCAGGAGTGTGTGGAGGGCAGCCTGTGGTCTCCTGCTCTGCTGGGAGCCATGGAGAAAGGGTGCAGTCAGAATCGTAGACTAAGGGAAGGTAGAGTACGCTGCTACACTGTCCCGCCCAGACTCCTGTAATATGAAAGTTCTCGGATTTCTTTAAGAAAGAAGCTGTATTAAAACTTCTTATTTCAAAAAGATTATATATCTCATGGATGTAGTGAATGTTCTGCTTTTTTTAAGGTCACTGTTTGCTCTTTTATTATCAGTATGTACCTTGTAATGATTCTGTGTCTGATATAGGATTTTAATTTTGTTCCTTATATGCCTAAAAATTCCTTTTCTTTGTCTTTAATCCTCGTGGTGAGTTTACTGTGAAAGCCACTGGACTTTGATTCCTTTAGTTTCCATTTATATCACCCTATATTTTACAGTACAGATTCGATTTTTTATCCCCCTTTAACTCCATCCCTCTTGGTTTTGTACTAAATACCATGGATTTTTCATCTACCAGGCAGTTCATATACATGGTCTTTCGGATACTAAGCTTTTGATCTTTCTAGACTTGTAAAGGGCCATTTAGTTATCGTTTGGGATATGCCCTATTTCAGTTAAAGATTTTCTTCTGCAGTGCATGTTTTCTTGAGTGTTTGGGAAACTCTAGTTTTCATCATTAAAACACTGTATGCATTAAAATTACATAAAGACAAGGGATGTGGTGACAAAGGACATGGAAAAGGCTGTGACATTCAGTATCTTCTTTGCTATGGCCTTTACTTGTAAGACTGGCCTTCAGGAATCCCAGATACGTGAGACCAGTGGGAAAGTCTGGAGTAAGGAAAACTTGCTCTCGATAGAGGAGGACTGGGTTAGGGAGCATTTAAACGAATTGGACATACACAAGTCCATGGGACCTGATGGGATGCACCGAAGAGTTCTGAGGGAGCTGGCCAGTGTCATTGCAAGGCCACTGTTGATAATCTTTGAAAGGTCTTGGAGACTGGGGGAGGTTCCTGATGACTGGGGGAAAGCTATTGTCACTGCTGTCTTCAAGGGCAAGAAGGAGGATTCAGAGAACTGCAGGCTGCTCAGCCCCACTTTGATCCCTGGGAAGGTGGTGGAGCAAATAATCCTGGAAATCATTTTGAAACATGTGAAGGACAAAAAGGTGACTGGGAGTAGGCAGAATGGATTTATGAAAGGGAAGTTATGCTTCATCATAACCTAACATAACACCTTTCAACATAAAATGCTGCTGAAAATTCTAATTTTTTGGCTTCTCATTTCACTTCTGTTTCATATTTCTTTATTACCATCTTATTGGTCAGAACCCAATTTTAGTTCTAGATTTAATATGAGTACTTATCACTGAGCAGAAGTTCTCAAGCATGCTTTTCTGTCAACAGCTTGCCCAAGGAAACGATATTGCTTCTGTGTGCTTTTCATTTAAAAGTTTGCTTTTGAGGTCAGTTAAGAGTCTATAAGGAATTCTGAGTATTGACATTGTTTCAAAAAGGTTCTGAAATATCATTTGTAAAGTCATCAAACCAACCACTTGTGTCCTTATGGCCCGTTAGTGACATTTTCTATTAAATATATTTATGCTTTCTATCCATGCTAAATAATTAAACCTGGGAGAAGCTCTCTGATCTCCCTTTACAGTCATGGTGGGGATGCCACCATACTTGCAATACAGTTGCATGTGGTTACGTACCTGGTGTGTTGTGACGTTTGGCATTTGGACTATTGGATTTTTTTTGTTTTAATCTTGTTCTTTCCCTGTTGCATTTTGTCATTGTGGAGTATGAAGGAATTATGTGTATTATTTTTTTAGCATTTTTTGTGCATTTCAGCTGATCTGTCTGAAATTATCCTGTCTGGACATGTACCATTACACAAATACAACCTGAAATAAACAAACAAAGAAATGAGACAGTGTCAAAGATAACAGCAATTATAGAGGGGTTATGACCCCACCGTTGTTGCGTGGGAAGTAGCTACTTCCCTGTCTGCATCTTGCCAAGAATGGTGGCGGATTTTCAGAGTGAAGCTTAGGGTGCTGAAAACCTTAAACCATTAGGACCTGTTGCCTCCAGATCTAGTAAAAAGTGGAGTTGAGTGATTTATAAGGGACTGCCTTCACACCCTTGAACAGAGAGGCAAGGAAGGAGAGGCCACTTTTTGCAGCAAACAGTGTGGAACAGGAATGCCAAAACATGTCTGCCAGCAGGCTTAAGGGGAATGCAGTGCAAGATGTGCAAGATGCTGCTGTTTTACATCTGTCTCTCTAGGAGATTAAAAAAACGTTGGGAAACAATTTAAAGCATTTCAGCCTGTTTAGATCTGCAAGGTTAACAGTGTGAGCAGGTTTTTTTGGCTCAGAGACTAGCTTGAGGAATGATTGAGTTGCAGGTTCTTAATTCAAAGGAGTTCACAAAGAGGATGCTTTGGTAGGGAAGTGGACACTGAAGGCACAAGTGAAGAAGGGTTATGGAAGAGGTAGCCAGAGGCAGTGTGATAGCTAGAGTGTGAGCCCTTTGAGTAGGGTCTATATTTTTATGTAAGAATACAGTGGCCAGCGTGTTGGGAATGCAGTCTCCCTGCTGCGTGCCCAATGTGAATTTAGCAGAATTTCGCAGGGCTCGCCATTCCCGTTAGCATCAACCAGTAAAATGTGCACACTTCTGTCACAGGACAGAATCATAAAACGTTGTTGTACAGCCTCCCAATTTAGATCAGAACAGTGTCTGTTCAGATTGAGTGCTACTATGAGACAAATCTTTCCTAATAATAGGGAGCTCATTTCTGCACTGTTTTTCTTTTACTGAGTGCTAAGGTCATAAGTAGGTGGCTTTACTTTCAATGTTATTCCAATATGTCAGTTTTTGCAATGAAAAGCTTGGATAATACTTATGGTGTTAGTCTGCTAATTTCCATTTTTTATTAGTAAACTAATGCCTGAAAAAAGAAAAAAAAAAGCCTTTTTCCAATTATGTGCACAATATTTTCTTTTCAGTATGGTGTGCATTGATACTATTAATACACTTATTTATTAAGCTCTTCACTTTCATAATACAATTTGTATGTAACAGAACACCATTTTATGACATATTTTTAGATTTTCTTAGGAGAATATTTGATTCATTTTGCATCAAAGCAGTAGTGAAGAGGGAGGAGCAAGATGTGTTTGCTAGAAAATATACAAGTTAAAAAAAGCTGGCCCGCTATATGCTTGACTGGTTACTGAAATGCTGGAAGAAATGTTACTAAGTGTGGAATTACATCATCTTTCCTCCATACACAGAAAAAGCCCAAGGAAATATCATTTGTCATAAGACCTACGCTCCATAATCTGAAATGCCACTTTACTGCTAAGAGCAAAAGGATAAGAAAACAAACAAACAAAAAGCATGAAAAAACCCCGAGAGGCTAAAGAAAGTAGTAGTGAACAATTCAAATTAAATCAGCTTTTTACTGAAGTAAAAAAGGGGGAGGAGGAAAAAATCCTTCAGTTTATTTAATAATTATAGTTCAAAGAGGAAAAAAACAACAGTGCATAGACAGAGAAGATTGTGCACATTAATGTTCCTTTTTTATTTTGTTCCTTATCTCTACAGAAAGTGATGATTATTTATAAAATCTGACACTGGAATCATAAAAATTTAGCTAGTGCCTTTCTTTGCTTGCAGATCTGAATCACGTTTCCTCATCCAAGACCACAAACAAGAGCTTAGCACAGGGGACTCCCACAACACGTAGAAAGGGAGAGGGGAGAGTAGCCTTCTCTCCCTCCGAAACCAAGGATCACGTAATGATGTCCATTTGCATCACTGCAACGGTGACAGACCTGTGGTGATGTGTGCTTACTCTTTGCTTTCTGAATGAATGACATGTTTTGCTGAGGGCTCGGAAACAGCCACAGACTCCATGAGCCGGAAGCTGGACCTCAGACAACTCCTTGAGGTAGCAAAAACAAAGCCCCTGCTTAGCTAAGCCGAAGCAGGATTGATGGACTTTGTGCTAAGACTCACATTGTCCTGCTTTCCATGGTGCAAACACTGTGTGTTGGACTTTCTGCAGGCATGGAGAGAGGAAGAGATTCAACTTTTTCAAGCCTGGAGTAGACTAGAGGGAGGCAGCCACAAAAGCAATAGTTGTGTTTGTCTCAAAGGAACAGGCGGGATCTTTCTTGCTGCCTTATTTTCAGCAGTTATATATATTTCTGTGATGGACAAATGCAGATATTTTGTGAATCAGAGCTGAATATGTAGCTTTAGAGTAAAAAAAAACAGATTGAGCCTTCTAAGGTTTCTTGACCTCCACTGAAAGAAACCAAACTAATAAAATTCTACCTAGACAGAGGTTTAGTTACTATTTCCACTGCGCAGTTAATGTGGATTGCGCCTGTTATGAACCATCTGCAGGGTTTTCAGGAAGGTAAGGTCAAGTGTGTTCAAACCAGACAGTACAGAGTTGAAACTGGCCAGTGGTGCTCACTGGATCTTCATGTATTTCAGAATAATGAAAAGGCACTCAGAGTGAAACTGAGGCTTTTTACTTTTTTTAAAGAAAAAGCAGACGTATGTATGAAAGCAAAATAAATGAGCTTTGGTGTCAATCAGGCTGAGGTTGCAACAAGAGTAGAAGACGGCACCTTTCTTGCCATCCGTGATATCAACACTTCAGAATATGTCTCTGGTGGACCTCACAGTTGGCTATGGCTCCCAAACCCATAATAGTTCAGGACTTGCTAGAGAAGGGGCTGTTTTTCTCCACGTGTGGACCTCACAGTTGATTGCGACTCATAAATCCAGAATAGTTCAGGACATGGTAGCTGAGGGGCTGTTTTTCTCCATGTGTTGTACTCTCCCCTTTGCACACACTAGAGATATTTCCTATCAATACACTCTTGTTTTGTATGGCAGGAAATTGGTGCCAGGCTGGTCAGAAGTGAGCTGAGCCCATTCAAATTCCTAATATTTCAGTGTCTTTTAATTTAAAGCTGTAAGGAATCTCTAGACTTCAGAGTTCACTTTCCAGCTCTTGGCCTGAAACAGTTAATTCCTTAAACTACAGCTCATGTTACAAATCTGATTTGCAGGCATTTGATATTGCTTTGAGAATATGCTTTGAGCATGGAGACACTTCTCTTTTTGTAAGAATTTTTGTGGTTTGTCTGTTTTATTGTTTCTTTTTTATGGCAGAGCAGCTAAGACATGAGGATAAGTATGTTTTACAGTGTTCAACCTAAAATATATAAATAATGAAACAGAGGTCTAGTGTCAGTACTGAGCATTAAAAGAAAAAAAGAAACCGTGGAAAGTACAGTACTTTCCCCCCGCCCTAAAGTGCTTTACCGCTCTCCTAAAACAGGATATGGAAAAACTGTAATTAGCCCGTCAAAATATATGGAGTCAGATTACTAATGAAATGCTCGTTTGGGACTAAATCCTGGTCCTGCTGAAGACACTGGAAATGAAGGATGCGGAAAACCTCAGCTGAAGTGCTGAGTACCTTTGAGGACTGGTCTTCTCTTTCTAGAGAACTGGAAAGATGTATTTGAGATTTGCCTGCAGAGGAAGTCGTAGCATGACAAGACAGGCATGGCACCATTCAGAAGGACTGTGTTGGATGGAAACAGCAGTTGCTCTGATTATAGCTTCCCTCCGTTCTTCCAGGTGTGTCTGCTCAGCTGACCAGCACTCGTCTCCGTCGGAACACCTCCGTGGGCACCCCGTTCTGGATGGCTCCAGAGGTTAGATTCATGTTTCAAAACATTTTGTCGGTGGTATTCAAGCTGCCGCATTCTGCATTTTTGCTCTTTCTTTGTCTTTCTTCCTGACCACTGGACCTTTCACCAAATGAAATAGCAATGTCCTTTAAAAAAGAGATTTAAAACTTTTTTCTTAAGTGTTTGCAAGGATTAAGTTAAAATGGGGTTTATTTTTGAAATTACAAGGTTAGAGCAAGAGAGCAAGACATTGAATTGCTTACTAAAGTGTTAGAGTATACTAACATTGATCCTTTCCAGCTTTTCAAGCTCTGAAACTATAGGTATCTCATCTTCCCATGGATGGAAGGACCTCAGGGTGGTGCTATGATACATTATAGCTTTTATTTTTGGATTTCTACACCTGGGAAGTTTTTAATACTATATATCCATAGCTGACAGCAAGAAAGGGAGGAGGTTATTATGAATAAATAAGATGCAGTATGTATCTTTGGAGATTTTTCTGGCCTGAAATTGAAGCATATAAAGATACATTTTAAGATGAGGTGGGAAAAATATTTTGTTATAAATAAGTCTGTGTACTTACACTATTTGTGCGCACACAAACACATGCATGTGTATCTTTTTATAGCACGTGAAACTACTCTGTTTATACACATGTATTTTTATAAACATATTCTGTTTCTACACATTGGTCTAACCATGTAGCTAACAGGATACACATTGGTTTAGACCTGTAGCTAATGGGATGAAAAATCTGGCATTGTGGATGAGCTGAGATGTACATGAAATTAAATACATTTGCTGTAATCCAGTGGCAAACCTATTGTCAAGAAATTAGCTTGATTTTGAAATTGCCTGATTTAGCTGAATAAGGACTCAGTGGGAGATAGAGAATTCAACTTCTGCTTTCCTGCCTGTTCCACTTCATAGAGAGAGCAGTATAGCTCCATTAGTTATTTTGCAGGAATAATCCATAGAAAAGTGTTTCCTGCTACTTCCCTCAGCCATGGGATGCAGTTTACCACCTTCAGCTGAAAAAGCCAAGGATTTGCACCCTTTTGTCAGATCAGGGAACATCTGGTCAGAGAACCTGATGTTCACAGACACCTGCTTTCTCTAATTTAAGCATCGCCTTTTTTCAGCAACAGGATGCTTTAGCTTGCTAAATGTGTGCAAGTCTGTTTATTTCACCCAGTATCTCCATCCTGTAAGAGATTCCCCCAACTGTGGGTGTACTCTTAAATTTTGACATTTGACCATGCAATGACCATCCCAGTCTTTTACTCCAACAGGTGATTGCCTGTGAGCAGCAGCTAGATAGCTCCTATGATGCCAGATGTGATGCATGGTCACTGGGTATTACTGCAATAGAGTTGGGAGATGGAGATCCACCCCTTGCTGATTTGCACCCCATGAGGGCACTCTTCAAAATACCAAGGTAATATCTTGATGTGCTTATTTCTTGCTGGGTTACACTGAACTTTTTCCTTAACTGTTACTTTCTTCGAACAAACTGTATAAGTATGTGGAGTTTCTTTGTATTATTTATACTAGGAGGAGGGTAGAAATACTTTGTCCAGCTGTGTTTTCTGCAGGCTGTGCTTCAACCACGTGCACACATTGAGGAGTTCAGAGCTGACTGCGGCTGCATTTGAGAAAAAGCCATAAGGCCGCCTCCTGAGTGGAACGCTGCCCAATATACATGAACATAGGACTTAGCTGAGTCCCATATATTCTGTTACAAAGAATGACTTATGATAGAAATACACTCCAAGTATGCCACCGTGGAGAACAGGCCCCATACCTGTCCTCAAGAGTTATCTCATGTCCTTTGAAGCAAAGTATTGTTCTACCACTCACATACATTTAGGCTGCCACTTTTCATTAGCTTGTGCTGCTTCTGGCAGTTCCAGTGTTGCCGTCCTCGGGCAGTGCAAATAGCAATTTCTTTTGTGTTTTCTTTGAAGCTGGAGATAAAAGTACCCAAAGTGCCACTTACAGCATTTCAGAGAACATCAATCTCAAAGTATGTAGGGGTGATCATACAGCAGTTGTGGATTTCACTCTAACAGTTGGAGCAGTACCGCAACAGTTGAGACCACATAGTATACCTGAGTGCTTCAAGTCCTTTTCAGCCAAGTCACCCAAATTAGTTTAAATTACCTTCACATTTAAGAAATCGTGGCTGTCTTGGCACTGAAGCAAAGCATGAATGCCTTCTTACCTTTACTTGCTATGGGAAAAGCAGTTACAAACTGCTGTGGTCAGTCATTTCAGCTAGGCCTTCAAAAAACATCTGGCTTATACCCTTACAAATGCTGGGCACTTTTCTGATCTAGAGCAAATATAAGATTAATAACCTTTCATTCCATTAAGCAAAACCTGAAAGTGATAAAGATCAAGCAGCAATTAAAGAAAAGCAATTATGACGATTGAAAATAGACAGAAAAGTCACCTCATCTATAGGTCATTCCTTTTGTCTTCATGACTGTACTCAGTGAAAATGGCACCTCTGTTTGGATGGAAGATGACTGTTAAAACAATTTGAACCAAATCAACACCTAGAATAAACAGCCCTAACAACAGAAAAGAAAGTAGTAGTATTTATTTACAATAAATCTGTATTTAGTCCTTCACTTAACTTCTGATTATCTTCTGATGAATGAGAAATAGCTAATAAAGAGCTAGTTCCTTCTGACACTTTGTTCAGCAAAGTGATTAATTCAGTCATTCTGGGAAAACTTAAAATAGAAATTCTTTTTAAAAATTTTCTTAAGAAAGTATATTGTTTCAGCCTTGAAAAGAGAAACTTGCCATTACAAGTGAATAGTGATTAATGGACTGTTACTTTCATTTCCATTTATTGATTTGATTTAAAAAATTATAGTGATTCTTAGCTACGCTTGGTAGATCATCTCCATGCTATTTCTCCTTGTTAGTTATGTAAAGAGAGAACCAGTGAAGCATTGTATCATCTACCCATGCTCCTTTTACCAGTGGAAATCAATATCTTTTTTCAGTGGCCTTCTAAAACTCATTACTCAGCCTGTCTTCACACATTGTTTTTGTGAAATGAGTAGCTTATTAACTTATCATCACACTGACCTTTGCAGGAATCCACCTCCAACACTACAGCAGCCAGAACTGTGGTCACCTGAATTCAATGACTTCATTAACAAGTGAGTAACAACAGAGACCACTGTAGCTGAATATGGAACATGTGTAAATGTCATGTGTAAAATATCTTTATATTCTCTGTGAAAATCTGTTGCTATTAATACTTTTCCTTAAAAACCTAGTTTGTAAATCCAGTTTGACTTCCAAGTGAGGCTACAGGTTTAAAATGCGAAATAATATTTTAACACACTTGATGTTTCTATTTTTCTTAATTTAAAGAATATTTTGTTCTAAAATGCAGTAATTTAACTTCTTGGACTCATCAATTCTGTGAAATCTTAACAATTTTCAGTAAGGAGCTGTTGTGATTAAGATGGATGTATCTATTATGGAGGTATGAATAAACTACAGACAAGCATTTCAAAACTTAACAGTGATCCCTCAACGATCATATGCTTTTTCTGCCAGCACAGGTGCTTGACTAAAGATTATGAGAAGCGTCCAACAGTATCTAGTCTTTTGCAGCATGATTTTATTAAGCAAATTGAAGGAAAAGAAAACGTGCTACAAAGGCAACTCATGGAATTTATTGATGTTCATCAACAAATGGGAGTCACTGAAAAGGCAAGGTAAAAGTAGCTAAAAAGTAGACCAGTTGGGACAATTGTGATACTTTCACTGTTTCAGAATGGCTAGTGCTCAGGGAAAGATTCGCCTTCATAACTTCAGCTGGCAAAAAAGCAGAGAGCTTAATCTTTGGGGTCCCCTATAGAGCCAATGGAAAGAGAGGGGCATCATGATTCACACGTGGGATGAAACAATCTTTGGAAGTGCCTCCCCTTTCTCCTCTGTCTCAAGATGCAGATTAGGATCCCCACTTTCAGAAAGCTAAGGTTAGATGAAATTAATGTTTGGCGTTTTCTTACATTTGCATCATCAGCTAATGTTTAGTTTAAGCAAGTATGCTAAAAGTAATTAGTCAGGTTCCTGCAAGAATTGCACACTACTGATTGAAAGAAGTGGTAGTGGTACCAGATCTTGTTTTGCAAACTTCAAATCTTATGTCTTTTTGAATAGATACTTACTTTCTTCCACTAGTATTTAGTAATAACCAGTTCTGCATAAATCACTTAGCACCTGATGGCTTTTAGTTAAAACAATTGAAAATGGCTTAGCTCAATTTTACAATTTAAAAAAATTGTAAAAAAATTCAGTGTACCACCCAGTACACTGAAGTAATGTATCAGATGTGAAATGTAGTACAAGATTGGTATTGATGTACTACTGGTGCGACTCCTCCTGTGCTTCAAGGTAAAGTATGACAATTTGTTGGGTTTTTTTTAATGGAACATAAATTTTAAAAGACTTTTTGGCATTATCTGTATAGAAAAAGCTTACTGAAATCTGCCACATTTCCTTTCACTCGTATTTATAGTAGCCATATATACACCAGTCATGAGTTCTGATCTTAGAGAATTTTCTGTTTATCCTTTGAAGATAATAATGAAAAATATATTTCTAAATAATCTGTGATTTTCAGGTTTTCTTGGACTTTGTGTAAGTGGATGTGGGATGCGCGGTAGTTTCTCTTTTCTGACATTTCAGTAAAAACCTATGCAGTTTGCTTAAATTTAAGCCTCAGGCTGGATTTGTCTGATCTATATGGTGCAGACTTGACAATTGCTTAATCCAGAAAGATTCTGGAATTGAAATAAGCTTATGGGATGTCAGTGCTGAGCACTAAAACAGCAATGTACTCCAGACTTTAAAAAATGTTTATTTATAAAACACAGGGAAATGATACGTGGTAAAACAAGTCCAAAACACTAAATTATATGAATTTAAATCCTGTTAACACTTGTGACACTGGTCCTTTCAAAGCCTAGTTTTTGAAAATCAAGCTTCTAAGTCAATTAAGTATCATGAGCTTCTTTACCCATTTCATAGAACTTGTATGTTTGTTTTTTTCAAAATCCTCTCATTTTTTCATGTAAATGCTGCCTAAAGCAAATTACATAAACTTTCTTTTCCTGTACAATACAAACATAAAGTGGCCCAATTTATATGTGCGTAGAGCAGTCAAGTGGCACAGGAACAGGATGATCTATTGGTACTTTCTCTATCCTGTTTAGACTGTGTTTTATTAACTGATCAGTCTTCATATAAACCGGAGTTGAAGGAGTGTATTACTGTGTGATGAAGTTACCTATGCTTTTACAATTGATCAACTGTAATTTCTACATAGATGTTCCCAAAGGAAGACAGAATTTTGTCTCTGAAAACAATAATAATTTATTATCTGAATCTGTGCCAAAAAAATTAATTATTTAACTAAGGGTGTAATTTAAATGGCATGGTTAAACTAGTAGCTTGGTGTGTAGTGCCCATATTTCAGTTTAGCAGTTTAAAATACTAACAAGTAGGCTGATACTAGTTTAAATCTCATTTGCATTGATTTAACCAAGTCTTTTCATACCTGAGATCAGTGAAGGTAGTACGAAAGTCTGCAAGTAAAAATCACATTTTACAGTCACTGTACATATAATCACTTCAGCTTTAACACATTTATTGACTACATTTGCTGGAAGATTGTCTTTCATAGCAGTGAATGCATAAAAAGATTAGCCTTGTCCTAGAAACAGTAAGCATACCCTTACTAATCTTAATATCTAGTGCTATCTCTGTACAAGCAAAAAAAGCAGAGATTATTTTCCAGCAGCTGAAATTGTAGTGAAGTATGTACATCATTTCACTTTAGAAGAAATTAGAATTCCAGGCCTGTAAAGGATGTTACTACAGAATGGCATTTGTTTTTTCTTCTGTTGAATGATAAAAAGATTATACACAGGTCTTTGAATTCAGTTGTCATACTTTTTTAAAAGTCTTTAAATACTAATCATATGTATCTTCTGACCTTCAATCTTCACAGAGCAAATGGTGTCAACAGAAGTCTGTACAGAAGTACCATGTAAATCTGATTCAGAGTCAAGTCATAGGCTGTGTAGTGACAAGTCAGCTGGAGGAGTCTCATCTTAAAATCTCCTGGCTTTCTTTTCTTGGTTATCCTTTTCTGGGACTGTTTTTCCACTGGTGTGTTAGGGCCCTACTGTGAAATTCCTGAACTCTCACCAATTGCTGGCAACTTTCCTTATAAAACTCCCTCCTGATCTCCAGCTCATGCTCTCTTGGTCTGTAATTTGAAGGCATAGTTCTCCTGCTTGGTGTCACTGGGAGGCAGGTAGTTTAAGGGATTAAAGAACCCTTCCTTCCACCGAGGGGAGAAATCATCCTACCTGTGTCATGTTGTATAAATAAGCATGCCATATGTTGCATTAAAGAGCAAAGTAATTTGGCAGAAAATAAACCCCCTTGCGGTCCAGTTTGTCCTCAGACATCAGAGGGGCTGGGGGCAGCTAGGCTTAGATTCTGAGTGATGCCCAGTTTGGCGTTGTAAGTCCAGTCATGTTCAATATACTGAACTATCACGATTACAGATGCACTAATAACACCATACACCTTCAGTTTAGTCACGTTCCATGAACTAGCATGGCCACAGTGAAGGAGTTCAGTCGTGTTCAATGAGAACTCTCATGGCTAGATTAATGAAAAGTGTAGTTTATTGAAGCAACAGATACGAGTTCTTTTGCATTGCCGGTGATAAAGTTACTGTCTGCAAAGCGTGTGCAAATACTAAGGATGTTAGTAATACTGCCTGGCTACAAACACGTTAAGTCATAAAGCAACTCTATAGAGATTTCCGACTTTCCTGGGGAAGCACTCGGTATAACCAAGTGTTCAAACCTTACTCACAGATGTCCCTATGGGGGGTGGGGGAAGAGAGGCTCAGCCCGTTGACTGATCCCAGAAGTCAGAGGTGGTCAGCGATGGTATCTTCCTGACTTGTGGTGGTATCTTCCCTGACATCCCTCCTCTCTTAAGCTATTTTTATACTATTTTTTACCTTTCAGGTGGAGCTTGAGGGACTCTAGTCATACATACTTCTGTTATGATTGGTGTAAAATTTTCTCGCTTTGCTTTTAAAGGTATAGACTAGGAAAAATTCAGGGCACGAGCTCAGTGAGGGGTGGTCACATCTTGGAGGCAGGTAGCTTTTGGTATGGAGGTGCGTTTTGGTATTATAAGTTTATAATGAGCAAAGTTCACCCAAAGGATAGCATTTTGTCAAAAAATGACAGATCGTTGGCTCAGGGTAGCAATTATGCAGCTTATCAGTTCCATAGTACCATTCCCATCTTATCACAGAGCTTGGCCATGGTGTCTTCGCTCCATCCCCTGTGCAGTTTCTCTTAGAGTGAGCACATCAGGCTCCCCTGGTGTTACCAACATCTAAGGTTGCCTAGGAAGCCTATGTGGAATGCACACCAGCTGCACTCTGTCCCGAAAGTTTCTTAGATGCTGTACCTTTCCTTAAAATATGAATATAAGTTTAATTTCTAAGTTGCCTCCAGCAATTATTCCACACCATATAAACTCAAGAAAATTGGTAACATTGGCTTAAAGCTGAAAGTAAGGAATCCAGTTATTTTCTCAGTATCTGTTTCCTCTCCTCTTCAAATGATACTTTATTAATAAATACTCTGTATTTCAAAAGGAGAAAGTAAAATGTCTGGAAGTTAATAGCTGAGGTCTGGCCACTGGGTCTTCCTGTGTACACTATTCATATGTTCACTCCATACCAAACCACTGTCTTTGTCCACCGTGCTGAGGTGTAATTTGGCTCTGCCTGCCTTCTGCAGTGGTAGTCTTGTTGCAGTTGTGATCTTGTCATCTTGTTTGCTGAGAGTGCAGTGGGTAAAGTTCAGAAAGAAGAGATCCTGTTAGGTTATGTCACATTCTCAGAGGTTTTTGCAGAAGGCCAGGTCCTCGGATCTAACCTTTGTGTACCACGTCTGCTTGGGAAGGGTGTGTGATCTCTAGGTACAGGGTGGAGCCACCCTACAGTAACTCCCATTAGCACCATTGTTCCTGAAGTATTTTCTAATATGTATGAGTCATTGAGTCATTAGGGCATTGCAGTGAGCCCTCTGAATATTCCCATTATTGTTATTCTAGTGAAGAGGAACCTAGTTTTAGATGATTGTGCTGCATCCTTTCCAAACACCTGGCAAGAGATATAGAGCCCACCAACCTCCTGAGTAACCAGAGAAATCTCAACTTATGCTGACAGAACTTTAAACAGAGATATGCCATAGATCTGCTCCAGACTTAATGAAGGTGGTGGAATATTGCACTTGTTTTTCAGTAGCCTCTGAACAGTCTTATAGCACAAACATGTCTTGTGCTACTCGAGGCTCAAAAAAGCATGAATCCTAGCAATGAGCTTCATTAGATTCCACTTTTTGACTTTGAGCAACTGCAATACATTTTTCTTTGAAGTCATCACTTCTGTATGCTAAAAAAATCTGTTTGCAACTTAACCTTTCCTAGCTCAGATCTCACATTGGACAAATTACAATGGGAAGAGCATGAGAAAATGCCCCTTGATAGATTAATGTTTTCCTGTAGCATTTTGACTGAAACGTCTCTAAAATCTGTTTTTTGAAATGGTGAAGTAAGCTATGGCAGATAAATTCATGTTAAGGAGGAGGTGAAGCAGGCCAGGTTGCATACTAAGTGTATTTAATTTGTGGCTTTGTTGTTTAGCATTTGTGTTCTCACTGAACTGTGAATTCCTGATGAGCAGGGTCACTTTCAGGACAAGGGTCTTGGGCTTCTGCGGGTGTTGCCTTTATCATGACTGCAGCAAGAAAATCCTGTTTCATTGTGTAACTTCATAAGGTGGCATGTGCCTCTTTTCAGAGTGGTTTATGACTCATAATCATCTTGATACTTCTTTTCCGTCAGTACTTTCAAATTTATGAACTTACAACTGGTAGAAATAATTCTGTTACATCCTAGGAGTGTGATTTTGAGGTTTTATACAAATAAACTTCATCCTCTATCTGTTACTCTAGTCCTTAGGACCACCTAGATCTTTAAATACAGTATTTCAATTATTTTTGTGTTCATAGTGACACAAAAAGCATGATAATGGAATTTATTGCACAATCTTTAATGAAAATAAGACAAATTCGCAAAGAAACAATAACCTTGTATAAGGCTGATCCTTCACCTTTGGACAGTGCTTAAGTTTCCCCTTGTTTTTAGCCAATCCCTCAATCACATACTTACATTCTTGTAAGTCCCATTATAGCTGTTACGGTTTATAATTAGTGGTGAAAATAATTATTAGAAATAAGTGCTGCAGCATATACCCAAAAACTGTTCTAAAAATACCCTTCTCGCTGGGCCAGATGAGGGGAAAAAACCTGCATTGGAAAGAGTTTTACTTTGCAACAGAAATAGCTGTCTTTGAAATGGCCTTCAGAACTGTCGCATCTACACCTGACAGTCAGGCTTGTAAGACTTTTATCTTGAGTTGTTTGGCTGTCTTAGTCTTGACTGCTTTTACAATAATCTCTACAGAAATATGCAATGATTAGTACAACGTGTATTTCCTGGGAATTGTGACTCATTCCAGAATGAGCTGCGTTTGTGAGGGATATTCACTGCACCTACATTTCAGCAGCTTACTCTGGTCCCTGGGTTAAGAGCCTCATCTTTATACGCCCTCTAAATAAATATGGGAAAGAGACCTATTGTACTGCTAAGTGATTCAGAGCAAGGGCTTTTGGGTGAGCTGAATTATCCTAAGCGTTTGTCCTTCCGTATTGGCCATGTAGGGATAACACTGAAATCCAGTGACAGGGTGCTAAACAGTTGCTCTATTTAACTATTTGGAAACTTCAGGGAGGTAGGTTCACAGAAGTTCATGTACAACATGCACAAAGGTGGTTGTCAATTTATTCATCAGCATTACGAGCAGGGTGTACTGTATAGTTTTCTTCCATTATTTTCCCTGATTGCCCAGAACTATGTCACTTATTTTCTGGGTGTTCTCTCTTTCTCCCTCTGACTCATCCTGCCAGTTGAAAGCAGCTGATAGCAATTCTTCAAGCTCAGCTCTGCAGTGCAGGCTGTAGTGGAGAGTAGGAGATCACCATGCTAGCTTGACAAAGGCAGTATGAGGAGCAGAGGAAGATAGCTCACACAGAGTCCGGTGCTGCCTTGGTCAAGGTCTCCACATGAAATCTGTGTCACAGTAGGGCCTTAAACATGGGGCTTTGGAGTTCCAGACTAATCCTTGAGCACTTCAAGCTACTTCTCTCCTGTAACTCAGTGTGGGCTTTGTTGTACCAACAGGGAACATGTATTCTTGCATTGAGGACATCCCTGTGTAGGATGGCTATGCTGCAAACTGCTCTCAGGTTGTAGAAGCAAAAAAGAGTTTCTGGCAACACAGGCCTTAGAATAGGCAGATCTCCATTCCCAAATGCTTCTAGCTAATACACGTCTCTATAACAGAGTAAGAATGTGGTTCCAGTCTTCTTCCATACAATACAATGGGCAGCAGCAATGCCTGAATGGAGAATAGTTTACTTCCTGAAGCAAAACAGGAGAAAGAAGTTCCTCCTGCATTCAGGACTCTCTGAGATTAATGCTGTGCAGCTGCTACTTTACTGTCACATCAGTCCACTTGCTCAGCAGCTCATTTATCCTGAAGGTGGGATACCTAACCAGGTATTGTTCATGTTTGGAGCTTCCACTTCATCTTCTCAGTATGGTTCTGACTGTAGAGCATGGGCCTGGCTTATGAGGGCAATGAAGAACTAATCCCAAAGAGTCCTTTTAGAGATATCTTATATGCTCATTTAAGAACACATATTTTCCCCTGAAATTTGCCAGGGATGCAGCCATTTCTTAAGCCTATTGTGAAGGAACAATAATTTGCATTTTTGCAGGGCATGGTAAACCAGCACAAGACTTTGACAAATGGGTTGTGCAGACCAGGACGTGACCCAACTGGCTGGACATGGGCCACTTCTGAACCAAAAGCCCTGTAGCTCTGCTGGGCAGCATTGTACTCTCAGCAGCACTGCATAAGCTTGAGCACAGCTCCTTGAGACTGCAGCGGGTGCTGTGCAATCATTAAAGTATAGAGGGAGCACAGGTTTGTCTGCAAAACATTGTGCAGATGCAGCTGGAGTCTATCAATACACTTTTCTAAATTCAGGTACAGATTTTGCATAGATATAAGACTATAGTTTTATTTAAGCATATTGTACCAGATACATCTGTTGAAGACAAAATTTTGATTTTAAGTGTGAACTATTATTGCTCTGTGCAGTCTCCAGAGAAATAGAATCACCAGCAATGATAGATTCTGTACAGGTTTCTCTGTGTTGCTTCTTTTCTGTTTGTCACTTTTAATGCTATTCGTAACTGCTGGGAGCTGTACAGCTGTTCCCACCTTCACCTTACAGAAAACTTGATTATTTTTAGTTTCTTCTTTACACCCAGCCCTTTTCCTGTCACTTCTTAGTCTGTAGATGATTGTCCAACCAGTTTAGGCAGAGAGTTCAACGGGGCATCGTGAGTCACACTTCCCTTTTCATGGTATTTTTGGAACTATCAGAAATCTTTAAAATACATTCTGACAATCTGAAGTAGAAAAAGCTGCAGTTGCCTCATTTTGATTTAACTGAATCTTGAAAGATAAGCAGGGGGGTGTGAAGGAGGATGCACAGAAACAATGCTGCCTTGACTCATTTTCTTGTCCGTACTGTGTTGATGTTTCTGGCCGTCAGCTGCTTGAATTGGTTGTTGAGCATGGCTGCAAGATCTAATGCCTCCAACAAATAATTTCTGAACAGAACAGAGAAACATGGTTATTTCAGTTCACAATGACTATGTGCATGACAATAATGAAATTTCAGCATTGATGTCAACAGCATCAATGTGGTTTTTTTAAGTGGTTGGAGTTTTAGCAAGTGAAGCAGTGTAACTGCCCTTGAGGGGTCTGTGCCCTTTGACAGCAAAGCAGAAAAATATTGTGTTCTGCAAATCTGCCGCTCTGCTGTACTCTTGAGAATGGAGAATATAATCTGGTTTAACAAGCACTAGTGTTCTCATAATGTCAGCTGAAGAGGATTACAAGAGAATCAATTTTATGTAATTAAACTTCCCTGGCATAAATAGAGATTGTTTCCTTAAAAGAAAAAAAAAAAAAAGAAAAAACAGAAAAATCTCCATGACTGGAACATTCCCCTCCCTTCCTGCAAGGCACTTGCTAACTTCGTACATTAAATCAAAAATGGTAATTGAAACAAATCTTGGGAAATATTGCTCTCTCACTGACATGCAGTAACATATTTTTTTTTAAAAAGCGTATTCAATGTGTAACAGTTCCACTAGAAATGGAAAGCATAACTTGACAGATGTCTTGTTTTGGGTCTTCCTTCGGCAATGGAAAAAATAGAACAGCAGAGCTTGACATAGTCCTGCAGTTCCCGCATCTTTCCCTCATGTGCATGTTGATAGGTCTTTCTCAAAGTCATGCTGATGTTAGATGCATCCTGATGTTACGTCATTCGAAATGACCTTCATGCACGAACAATGGAGAAATTGTTTCAACTATCCAAATACAAATTTTCAACTGAAACTGTTAAACAGAAGTATCAATAGAAGCATGGGTTATAGAGGAGACAGATTCCTATTGAGGGGGTAGGATTTTGCCTGCACCTCTGGCTTTGAATGCAGTAATATCCTTTAGCTCGTAAATGCAAATCAAGCAGCAGCAGACCACACAAGGCTGAAGAGTTATTTTAAATCTTAAAATTACCACATCCTTTTTAATGCAACCTGTAGATACATACAACCAAAAATTGTCTCACAGTGTTATTGCAAGGACAGTACATCCAGGATAGCTCTTGCGGTATAAATGGATTCCAAAGGAAAGACAAGAAGACATCGGACCCAGGAGAGGTGTGATTGCTTTACATGAGACCCATCCCTTTTGATGCTGCCTATTTGTGTTCCTGTGTGTTTTCTGCTTAACGTATTTAAACACATACCAAATTACAGTCCAGTTATGGATTTACAGCAGCAAAAGCTGCCTTTGTTCCTCACACACAGACATGCTCTCCTCCGTCTCTTCTTGTCTGTTTGCACTGGTCATGTGGAAATAGGCCCACACGTTGCATGTTCTGTGTTGCATGGCAGTAATAACACTCTGGTACTGCACTGTAGTATTCCCATTGCTTTTCACCTCTATGCAATTCACTTCCATGTAATTCAGCCTCACCATCATCCTTATAACTGTATCTACTACAGTCTTTTTTGCCTGTAGTAAATACTGAAAGAACGAGAACGTTTGGAAGTGGGTTGCTTTCCCACACATCTCCAGGGTCCTAACAACAGTTTGAGAGTAGTCTGCCAAATCCCTGGATATAAAACTGGCAAGACTTGGTCCCTCGCTTCCATCAGGGCAATGCAGATCCTGTTGATCCATACTGTTCATTGTGCTTCCTGGTCACTTAACCTCCACACTGGGTATTGGGCTGTGATATTGGCACAGAGACCGTGAAACTATGCTAAGTCTTGCAACGAAATCTTACATGTTTGTGTCTTGATATTAAAGCTGCAGAATTAGTTAGCTGTGGTGGGTGTGAAGCTCCTGGCTTTGCACTGTGGACAATGGAAGGACTCCAGTGGTAGCTGGCATCTGCCTAAGGGACGAAGAAACTGCTCCGTTACTGGCATCTGGGTGAGGACAGGCCATTCTGTCACCCTCAGGGAACAATCATTAGAGACAAGAGAAACTGAAAGAAGTGCTAGATGACGTGCACTCATGCCTGCACTTCCATCATGCAGATCTTGATTGCACTCCCAGTTTGGGAGGGCATCATTTGCCCGTTTCTTCGAGCCGCTTTTCAGTCCTGGCAATCAGTAACTAACGCCAAGTGGGTGCCTGCTTGACTTTCTGCACCTGCATCCCACAGCAGTGCACAGCCTGTGTGACCTGAAGTAGCACGCATGATGCTTGTGGAATGGGTACAGCCCATTAAATCCTGCAGTGAACCTTACTGTGGGAGTTCAGCAGTCTCTTAGCTTGCCCCATCAGTGTGATGTTCATTCGTTCTAACTCTCCATCTTGGTGCAATTGCCCTCTTTTTCCTGTCCTCTGTTCACTGTATATTAAAGTTTTGGCCTGGGTGGAAAACACCTGTCTGCTTTTACTCATGCCATATATCCAAATGTCAAAATTAAATAAAGGATTTTCCTGGTCTTGTCTGGAATCAAGGTAAAGAGTGAGTGTGTTTCACACAACACAGTTTTCCCACTGTCTCAGTTTTCCAAGGTGTATGTTCTGTGTGTTTGAGAGGTGCTTTGCTACCTATAGTATCTAGGGGAGTGAGGTCGTATCAGGAGATCAGAATTACTTGGTAGCCTTTCTGTGCTTGTGCCCTATTGCACATCTGAGCTTGATTTAGTTTGTGAACTCTGCTGTTACTTACCCAGTTTCCCTTTCCCTGATTTTCCCCCATCTCGTAAAGCAAGTATAACTAATGTGAATTTTTAGCCTTGCTGCTTTTGCTTTGGTTAGCAATGCCTTTACTCTTGGATAGAGAATGATCCAAGTCTTGGGGAATTTTCTTGCTAATTTCTATAAGACTGCATAAAGTTTTCTTTGGTTTGTTTAACAGAGAAAAGACATTTCAGTTTAAGACAAACTTAGTTGAAGTTTAACCCTGATAAGAAAAAGATTTGAAATTTTGTTTCCTTATTTTGTACGATTTTTTTTCCTGTAGAGCCCAAGAAAATTCTTTTTGGTCAGGATGTATTTCACATACCCCAGTGGTTCTGTAGCACTTCGCTCTACAGTGTGGCCATCTCAGCCAGGCTTTAGAGCGTTGTCATTACTAAGCTAGAAATGTTTCCATCCTTGAATGCTTTGTCTGCATTGTCCTTGCCATACTATTTCATCATACACCCCTGGTTTTGTCCTATCCATAGATTTTATCTGGGTCATGTTTCTTTTTGCAGGTAGGTTCCAGAGTTTGACTGTTATATGCTTTATAAATATGTTTTTTTCCCCCCCTGTGCTGCATAGCTCCAGTCTTGCAGCTGACGTAGGGGTGTGATCAAGCAGGGATCTGTACAGTGAAAAGGTTCTTCATGGTATCAGTAGTGGGATCAAACCAGGTGCTGCACTAAGAAGTTATATCCTGTCCTGTTACTCAAACAGTTGTGTGTTTGAATTCAGAACAGTGGAAAGCTGGAATGTTTTGGCTAAATTGTCTTCAAGATGGTTACAGATGCAAGGTCTGCTCTGTATTTCCTTACATCAGGAAATTGCATGTCTTTCTTTTCTAGATTTGAGCGTATTCATACAAAGAAAGGGAACTACAGTAAGTCACTAGTTTCAAACCAGGAAGAAGTAGATGACTTAGCAACCTTGGAGGTACTGGATGAGGTAAGAACCTCCTTTTTCACATTTTCCTGAAGAGGGGTAATCACGTATTAAAACACAATGGTGTGCTGTTTTTCAACTATATCGTCATACTTCAATTGTGTAAGTGTGCAATGGCATTTTACCAGTTCATGCCAAAAATTTTAGATGAGATTTGCTGTGTCAGAAATGGTTCCAACTCAAAGCTAAAACACCCTCTGCAGTTACAGCCTTAGACTGAGCAGTATTGTAGCACCATTTGCTTAACAGGATTTATATTGCTGGATTTTATTACAGCTAAATATCTGCAATGATATGTTAACCTGAAATTGGTCCAGGTCCAAGAACAAGCATCTTCTCCCCTATTGCTTGGACATCTAGAGTTGTCTTAAACTAGCTTGCTGTACTCTCCTAGGCTGGTTTCTCACTCACTGACTTTGGTGTGGAGATGCATTGAGATCAACTTATGTCAGCTGAGGCTCTGACCTGTCAATGCCTTCTGGTGAACCTTTGACAAAATTGCCAGTACAAATCTCACTGGTTTGTCAAAGTTCAAAAATGAGTCCACTAGGAACAGGGGAACATGCATAAGGGAGGGGGAACATCTTGTGTTTATGCTCTAAGCTTCAAAACCGGAAAGAAGAATCGGGCCACAGCACATTATCTGCAGGTCTTAGAGGCCATCAGCGGTTGTAAACAACTGTCATTCTTCCTCTACTGGGCTGTGCATAGACTATAATTCACATTCTCTTAACTGTAAAACTTCTCTGGTATATTGTGTCTTCGTCAGTCCAGAATACTAAATGAGGCTCTTGAGCTGGTAAGCTACATAATGCTAACAACACACAGAACATCTTCCATCATCCAAGAGCTTGGTTATAGTAGTTTAATGTTTCGTTAATACTAATTGAACTAATCCAAACTTCATCTGCTGCGCAAAGCCCAGAGTTAAGCATTTTTTTCATATTGGGAATAGCCATATGCTAGCAAGACTGGTTTTTCTCTTTTGCCATGAAGCATATAAATGATCTGAGCTAAAGAGAAGACACAAAAAAACCCAGACGAACTAGACATATATCCCATCTCCTCAGAGGTGGAGCATTCTCAGGAAAGTTTTCAGGAAGCCTTCACCTAAAGGCATCATTTGATTATGTGATATTTTACTAAATGCAATCCAGTTTAAAATCTCTTTCACATATGAATGGCAGCTTCTCAGAGCTGTCTCATTTCTTCCATTCAAACTTTTCTTCCAGTTTAGGTAGCCCCATCAGAAGAGACAAACAGGAGACCCTCTATTGGTGCAAGAAAAAATTTCAAAAAAGGCAGAAGTTCCCCTAAAAAATTCTGTTAATATGAATTTGGTGAGGACCAAAAGCGAGGTAGCGTTCAAAACCAAAAAGGGAATGGTTTATCAAGACAATGGCAAACCAAAGTTTTCTCCTTATGTTTTCCTGTGAAGGAAATGAAACCTCTTCAGCTGTTGAGAATTCAGGTTTTAAGTGCATTAACCAGAACACAGTGCACAACACTGTGAACAGATGGATGTGGAGGGAAAGCAATTCCTTCTGTAGTCCTCTGCAGCTGGTCATTTTGTTCCAGTGGGAATAGGGCCTTAATATCTTCACATGTACCTCAGAATAATCTCAAGGCTGGTTTGAATTTCTTCATCCAGCTCTATGTCCTGTTTTGATTGGAAACCTAACCGAGCACTTTACGTACCCAGCTCTGTGTGCAGAAGAAGCTGAGGGGAATCATGTAAAGAAATTGGGTATGCCTGTGATGGGACCTTCTTTTTTCTTGGTTCAGGGAGAACTGGCTCTGCTGCAGCAAAGAACAATCACAGCAGAGACGGGTTGTTAATACAGAAAGATGCCTGATTGTTTACATTAATAGGATCCAAACAGTTTAACATCTGTGTTTTATCATAACTGAGAGTAATGTTAGAGCAGCTATAATGGCAGTTATGAATTCAAGCATATGGCTCTTGCTTGATGAGTAACGTGAAGCTGTAGTGTTAGAAATTAAGACAGGGCTGTCTCATGGAAACCTTTGATTAATTCAATTAAAGTAGTACTTATTAACTCATTTTTCTACAGCCACTTGGGGATCTGTAAGTATATATTGTTCAAAGTGAGTTTGGACACAAGAAATTAGGAATGCCAGCATGTTTGAAAGTGTTACTCACTTTTGATCCTGATCAGTTGCACTATCAGTTGACTATTAATACCTGTCCTCTCTATCCACTCATTGTAACTATATAAATATTTTATACATTGTCCTAATATTCTTTTTTTTCCCCATGTGATTCAATGTTCCTATTCTTTCTCCATCAGAATACAGTAACAGAGCAGTTGCAGAAGGGTTACGCCAAAGATCAGATTTACACATATGTTGGGGACATTCTCATCGCTGTCAATCCATTTCGGAACATAGATATTTATTCTTCACAGGTATAAAAATCTAGGTTTGGTTCTTTTAAACTAGCTCTGATTTCCATTAAAATATGAATATTTGTGTTAAGTATAAAGTAAGACCATTCTTGGGATTTCCTTCAGTTCACTCTGAAAAACAGAATTACCAGTGCAGTTGTCCCTTGAAGTGCTTGTTGACACACATCCTTATCATGTGCTGAATTTCAGCACAGAAATTAAAAGCTCCAAAAAAATTTAATTTCTGATATCTTTATGTCTATAATGTAGATCATGTCTATATCGTGTCTAAATTGCAAACAGCTATATCTGAGCAAGTTATCCATTTTAATCAGTGGATAGAAACAGGATTTTTGAGGTGGTTGTTCTTCTAGTGACTTTCAACAGTCATTCTAGGATGAGATAAGTTGTGCTAAACTTCATGAGATTTGTTGACTAGAACCCCGTGGAGTATAAAGGAGCTAGCTGCTCATAGCAGCTAGTTCAGAAGTAGTATCTGTACAGATAAGTGCATTTATTCAGGTGAATCTTACCCCTCTTTATGGGAGGGAGCATTTCTTCTCATCCACTTCCCATGGAGAACTTCTGTGAATGGCTGGAGGTAGGAGCTGGGGGCATTGCCTCCCAAGAGAGCTGGGGAAGCCATAGCTATTTAATTGATCAAACAATTCAAAAAGCAAGCCTATAAAATTTTAACTTTGTGAATTTACCTCCCCATTATACAAAAGGGGACAGATATGAAAGTCTGGTCATACAATAATTTGGCATTATTAATTATTAGATACTACAGGTACAAAAAGGATCTTAAGTTTTGATATCAGTATCATGCAGAAATACTAAGAGGATGCAAAGTAAAAGTAAAATGAAATTATAAGTTGGTCCTTGGTGTCTGGCACCATTAAATTTTCTCCTAACAATTTTGAGTTTCATAGCATAATCAGGGCTGACATCATACAAAATTGTGCTTCATCTTTTTAGCAGTTCTTATAGTACCAAGTACGTTCAGATTCATGGTATAGTGAGTGCAGTAACAGCTCACTCAGAAAACATCACTGCCGGTAACCTCAGCATGCTGTACGCTAATCTGAAAATAAAACTAAACTCTGATTGAAAAAACTGTTAAGGGGAACTGATAATGTTTTCATTTTTCTTACACTTAGCATTCCAAACTGTATATTGGAGCCAAACGGACTGCCAACCCTCCTCATATTTTTGCTGTTGCTGACATAGGTTATCAGTCCATGGTGACATACAACTCCGATCAGGTAAAGAAGAGGTGTCTTAATTATATCCTTTGCTCAGCTGAGAGATATGTAATGAGCTCAGAGTCACGCTCTTGTTCTCTGCAGTGTATCGTTATTTCTGGAGAAAGTGGAGCTGGCAAGACGCAAAGTGCCCATCTTCTGGTTCAGCAGCTCACTGTCCTGGGCAAGGTACGTTTCAAAGGGGATGCCTCTGTAAGGCTTTGCTATCTTAGGCCCAGTTGACTGAACCTATGGACAGGGCATTGGTACAGGGGAAAGACTACAATACATTTTCCAAAGAACTTCTGCAAGGTCAGATTGGAACATGATGCTGATCTGTCTACCCCTTCCCCCGTCCTGAACTAGGGTCACTTGAAAATATTTTGGGGATTCCGTAAGGAAGTACCCACTGCAGTGAAGGCTGTGACTCAGTCTGTCCTTTGTTTAATTGAGTATCTTCAAATCACCCAAACTGTACTAAATAAAATCCTCTTCTAGCTTTTCACCTCCTTCCACAATCAGATTGCTGTCAGAGGGACAAGGTCATTCTGGGAAGTTACCACCATAATTGTCTAAATAAAATGCAATTTTTGCATATCTCAGATGAGATGCAAGCAGACTGGTCTACTGGCATGGTGCAGCACAGCAGTAAGCAGATGCTAACAAGGATCCTAAAACTAGGCTGGCCAGCTCAAGAGTGCTGGACCACAGAAATTGATTAGTTCTGGTGTTGTCATTATCATTGTGTGTGTTATCTCTTCCAGCCAGCCATTAGTTCTGCAGATGGTTATATTCTGACAGGTTTCATGATACATACATGCCTTCTTTCCCATATGATTCACATGAGAATGGCTGCCCTGATTATGGCACACTTCACAATACCAACTAGAAGAGGAAAGAAACGCTTAAGAATGAATGTATGTCAATAATTACTGATAATTTTAAGCAATATCTTTTTCATATCCAGGCAAATAACAGGACTCTGCAGGAGAAGATCCTCCAGGTGAATAACCTTGTAGAAGCATTTGGGAATGCAGGCACTATCATCAATGATAATTCGAGCAGATTTGGAAAATATTTGGAAATGAAATTCACTTGTGGTGGCACTGTAGTAGGAGCTCAGATTTCAGAGTACCTCCTTGAAAAATCCAGAGTTGTCCACCAGGCAGTGTAAGTAAAAATTATATTTCACGTAATTTGGGGGTTACAGAGTAGGCCTACAATGCAGGTAATTATCTTGGATTAAAACATGAAGATGAATAAGGTACTGGGATATTTTCTTATAAATGATTTTTTTTTCATTGCCGCCTGAGTTATTTAAATCAATCTCATAAAAATGCATATGTGATATATAAAGCAAATCAGAATGTGTAAAGAATTAAAAACTTTCTAATAGTTCAGTTATTAATTCCTTTGTGGAAGTTTGCAGTATCATGTTGAATATATCACTTGGATATAATTCCTCTACATTTCCTCTAGTGTTGTAGCTTTTTTTTGTTTGTTTACAAAATGCTTGTTTTCCATTTTGGAGCATCTAGTAGGATTTGGTAATAAAAAGTTACAGACCAAATGCAGAACAGATCCATCTCTATCATGTGTGTATTTCATAATATAAAATGACAAAAAAATTAAATGGCATTTCCAATTTATTTAAATTATCAGCATATATTTTCTATCCTATTATGTAGCACATCCAGATAACAAATATTTTGGCAACTCTATTTCTGCCATGATAAAAATAAGAAAAACAGAGTTTGAGACAAGGAATGTTGTCACTGGTTTAAATTTTCCCTTGCTGATCTTTTACTCATTTTTACTCTTTTTGTAGTTCTGCATGACCTTGTTGCCTGTTCTCGATTTGTGGTATGAAGAACATCTAAGTATCACTTGGAATGTTTCAATAAACAATTTAAAATTGGAGGCAATTTTATGAAATGGTGTTTTTTTCCCCAGTTGAACACAAGCGCAGAAACTGCTTTTTCAGAATAAAATCAGATTTTTCCTTAAAATACCACTTTTTTCCTAACTTTTCATGGGTTTGTTCTGTGGCTGTCAGTTTACATTTATATTTAGCCACACGCTGAGACAGGAAGTCCTCAAAGCCTTTACGTGCCTCCAGTGCTGTTTAGGTAGGTGTTTAGATGTCTGAATTTACAGGAAAACGCCGTTGAACTTTAGCACGAGAGCCACTGTAGGAGGTTAAATTTTGAGGCTTGAACTGCCAAGGGCACCTGAAGCTGTTTGTGTCAAGCATGTTCTCCCCCTCACTGAGGTCACTGTGTGGCTGGTCCATACGGCCGTGTCAGGGCAGAGAAGTGGCATCCAGGTACCTGCATTGCAAGGGCAGTCTGTTCTGCTCTTCTGGGAGAACATGACTCCCAAACTCACATGAAGAGCTAGGAATGACTTTTTGCAGAAAATATGTGACTGATTACCCAGAAAATGGGACACTGAAGTTCCAGACCTGCTTCAAGCCAAGAGATTTTGAACCTACAGGTTCCCCTACCTTTCCAAGAGAATACACAAACCATCAGGACACAGTGAGGTTTCAGAGACAGTGCAAAGCAGGGCTATGCAACATAATGGTTGAGACACTGAGGGGGACGATAAGGGATCTGCTCCTACTCCTTAAATTGATCTTGTTTTCTACTGCTGACTGTCCACAGTAAAATGTGCAAAGTTGTCACTGGACTCTGATGTAGGCACCCCCTTGCAGAGAGGAGCGCACTGGGCTCTGATCCCATTTCACAGAAGGCTGTCATGGTGCTCCTGAGACACACACTTCAGCTCACGCAGAAACCAGGGGTTTGAACACAATTCCTTTTTGCCTTTTCACAGTAACTGACTCGGCCATCTCAGGGTTCAGTGGTAGCTGCACATTTCCACCTAAGCATCCAGTTCTTCCTTATAAGGTGCACAGGAAGCCTGGATGTGCAAATAAACCTTCTGTCCTGGGTTTGGGCACCTAACTTTTAAGCAAAGCATGCCAAGTCATAAGGCCCTTTGCTGAACGTCTGCTTATGGGCTTTCTTGGTTCAGGGCTAAAGGACACAGCAAACATACTGGATTCAGTGAATTGGGAGTGTATAGCTCTCCCATGGTCAGAAGATTTTTTAAAATAACTGGAGGATAAGCAGCCCATTTAATGCGGGTGGATGAGCAACGTGCAAGATCTCACCCAGCATCTACCAATTGCATCAAAGGCAGAGCAGCATTTAGCTGCTTCTGCCACCGAGCGGCTACCCTGGCAGCTTCAGAGCAAACACACAGTGGCACAGAAAGGGTGTTCACTTCACAGGAACTTGAGTAATAAAACTTCTTTCAGAGTCCTCTGTCAGTTTGCATGAGCCTTGCCTGTTATTAAAATAACATTTAATAATAGCAAGTATGTCATCAGTAAATGTAACATAGTTACATTACTAAACTAGTTTGTTGTTTCTATTGTTTCAGAGGAGAGAAAAATTTCCATATTTTTTATTATATTTATGCTGGTCTAGCGGAAAAGAAAAAACTGGCACATTATAAACTGCCAGAATATAGACCTCCCAGGTAATGCAGTTTATTTTTACATAAATTGATTACTAAGAAATGCAGTGTGGTTGAATTCTCAGCCTCATTTACATTCTAACTTTGTATCCATCAACTCTTTCAGATATCTGCAAAATGATCATTTCAGAATAGTGCAAGATTTCATGAACAATAGCTTTTATAAGTCTCAGTTTGAATTAATTGAACAGTGCTTCAAAGTCATAGGTTTTACACTGGAGGTGAGTGCTGATAACCCTTTTTTTTGGTGATCTTTCATGGCTACCTTAATCAGGAAAAACTTACATAAAGCGTTCAAATACTCTCCATCGTTATTTTCTTCCTTTAGCAGTAGTGTGTTTGTGTTTTAGGATATTGCGTGGTCAACTTACTGTTATATTACCACATTTAAATTTTTAATGTTTCAAGGCATTGATAAAGTAATAAGATGGTATTAGTCAACAAGACTTTGAAATTAGTGAACAGAGCACAGCTGAGTAATTGGGAAAAAAAGGCTTTTGCAAATTAAATGCATAGAATATGATGTTGTAACTATTTATTAGCCTATAATTCTAGGCCTGTGTATATGAGCCTCATCTCTGTTTTAAGACGAAGCCCGGGGTGAGAGTTCTAAAAATTCATTGAGTTGATCTGAGTTTTGACAAACTCAATACATTTTCACAACTCCAGTGGCAAAGTTGAGTGAAGTTTTTACATCCCTTTGGAGTGAATCTCATCCTTAAACATTAACTGAACCCATTGTTTCTTTATGATCTCCTATCACTGCTCTGCCGGCCATTAAACCACTCGTCTCAGGCTGTCTTTGGTATAATTACAATAAAAACAGGCCTCTGGATTTATAAAGTAGGATGCAAGGAAAAGAAACACCATCCTGCACCCTAGTTCTCTCATCTTAGGAGAAGTGGTGTATCACAGTTGTAGTTTACTGCTGACTTTATTTATCACAAATGATAGTAAGAGTATGATCCATACAGTATCTGTGAAATATAGCACTAGTGCTGCAGAATGGGTGTATGTTTTAATTTCTTTGACAAAACTGTGTGTTGTAAGGAGCTTTTCATAGAAAATTACTTCCTTCAGTTAAATATTTCTGGCTTCCCTCAATGTAAATATTTGAATAGCCAGCAGAAAATATTTATTCACTTATTCTGTTCCTCCACACTCATTTTGCATTAAGTCATAGTAGCAGTGGAGTTCACAGTCTCTTTCTACTCTACATACTTATTCACAACTGCACTTAGTAATATCACACCTGTACTATCACATCCTTTCACACCTCTACTTTCACTTTTCCAGAAGCAGCGTGGAAGGGTATGCACAGTTCAGCACTGGTAGCAGTTTAGTCACAGCACCAAAGACCTTGATGAATCCTAATTTATATCATGAAAAGAAGCAAGTCTGTTTTTGTTCTCAGTTCTTTTGTTCACTTTGATGGATGGAAACAATAATCCTGATCATCCAAAAGAGAAGACCATATTGAAGATCCAGTTAGAACTAGGTCACTGGCCGCATTGTGCAGTTCTAGCGTGCATCTTCACTTGATTAACTCAGCAAGCCACTGTGAGCTGAATCTGTAAAGAATTGTCTACCTGTAGAACCACCACAGTCTCCAAAGCAGGCTGAGTACCATAGGCAATCTAACTGTGGTTCTGTGTGAGCCCTATCCACGTTAGCCTGGCTTACATTCTCCACAGGGTGAATGAGCCTGTCTGAGGCTGTGTTTGCAAGAGTGAAGGAACAGAGAAGTCTTCTTCCCCCACTGAGGTTCTGATATAGGGTTCATGTGCAGAGACAATTTATTTTCAGTGAGAAACAGATGCTGTAAGACAATTAGTTCATTTTCTAAGTTTGTTTTTTAGTAATGCAGCCTTAAGCTTTGACACTTGTCCCAGTCCACAGAAGAGGTTTTGTATAAGCTTGTTCCATGTTTTATTAGCAGAAAACCTTGGACAGAATATCTTCTCCACTCCAATTAAAACTGAGACCTAAACAAGGCTTTACTTCTTTGAAATTTGTTTTTCACTGACTGGGAGGCTTTAATAGTAACTACTGTCGATACTCCCTGTCTTAAAATCACACTGTTTTATTTCAGGCTGCATGGCAAAATTAATAGGAAAGGACTGCCTGAGGTGAACAATAATCATGCTGTATGAGACAGATCAAGCCAGATTTCAAACACACTGGAAAAGGGCACAAAAATGTCAGCAGCTATACATACTGCACAGCATAATGCCAGAAGTTAAGCTATCCATTTCTTTGCATTTCATCTGTGTCCCTAAGCTTAAAATGAAAACAATTGCTTAAAACCTAGGTAAACTACGCACCAATTATCCTGAGCATAATCTTTTGGATTGATCTTATCTGGTTTGTCTTGCTGTCACTGGAATAATTAATTTATTAACTGCTAGATTAACTTCTGAAAGTGTTGAAAACAAGATCAAGTATTCTGGAGCAATCAAGGACTTTATCTGAGTAAATGATGCCTGACGTGGTACCAGCAAACTATTGAATAGTAGGGATAAAATGGTGTGCAATTATGAGAAGTCCATCATTATAAAATACCAATCAAATTTACAAAACTGCTTCTTATAAAACTGCTATAAAACTTCTAAAACTGTTATTTATAAAATATTCTACTACTGCGTGCCTCAGAATATATTGTATCACAGATTCCTAGCTTAAAAACTAGTCTGCTTTACAGGAACACCTCAGCACTTCTGAGTAGAAAATACTTGAAGATGATCAAGTATACTGATAAACATTCACAGTTTGGATGAAAATTCACAGTACAAATCTAAGTCAAACCTGCAATGAAAGCATTATTTCATTAATTGCAAATATTATTTTATTTGTCATATATAAGTAAATAAAATCATTTACTGTATATATCCCTTCACTTTCAAGACAAATATTAGCCCTTTTTCAAGACAGAATCCCTCTTCGGAACCTACTAAATAATTTGAAATTTAAGTATGTTTAAGTAAAGTCCATGCCAAAGTGCTTTGGTGAGTATATAGTTCCTATGTGACATTTTGAAGGGTAAAGTCCTTTGCCAAATTAGAGATGTGAGGTCTCATTCTTCTCCCAGTGAAACTTTTTGTGATGTTGGTGGGAGCTGTTGCAGAGCTATTATGTGGAGTACCTTTGTAATGTAGATGTGGATTTTCTTATATTTTTGTTGATCTAGGTGTTACATTTTTAGATAGGGTTATGCCTGCAGACACAGTGAAGCGTGGATATAAATAACCTCTGAATTCCTTCTGTGTAAGAGGATTACGGTCACCACTGTTTTGTACTTCCCCTAGTCCACGTCAATCCTGTCCTGTAGACAAGCATAGAAGAGAGATTAGGCTATAGTTTGTCTTGCACTCTTTGGGTGTCTTACACTTGAAAGACTATGCTGAGAAAAGTATTCCTAAAAGCTGTGGGCGTGTGGCAGACAAGAGAGGGACAGTGATTGTTCCAGGCTTAGGAAACAACACACATGCGTGCCCGTCGCACAAACCGAAGTGACAAATCTGTCTGGCTATTAAGTGTTGTATCTTTTTTAATATACTTTGCAGGAACTTGGAAGTGTGTACAGTGTCCTGGCTGCCATTTTAAATGTGGGTAACATTGAATTTTCTGCAGTGGTATCTGAGCATATGATTGACAAGAGCAACATTTCCAATCCGGTAGCTCTTGAGAATTGTGAGTGGTTTTTCTTGATTTAAGATTGTTTTCATTTAGTGTTTTGATAGCAAATTTCTTTTATTGCAAGAGATTTATCAATGAAACTGTATTCACATGGAAATTTTGCAAGAATAATTAAATGCTGAAGATACAGATTAATTCCAAGCCCACCTGAATTCAAATGCAAAAAGAAAAAATTGTCTATGTTATGAATCTTATTTGACTAACCAGTTCACTGGCATTCAGGAAACATGACTAATACTGCAGATGCCTGAAAAGAAAATCTTTGGAATTTTTCCAAGGTTATTTGAACATTTGATGGAGAACCTCATTAACACTTTGAATATTTTTTTCCCCAGTTTCTTTCTCAGATACTCATTACTTGTTCCCCATATGTGCCTGTTGAAATGTGACTCACTAGGTCTTTGGCAGGAATACCTTACATTATAGGCTGCAGGGAGGCAGAGGAGGGAAAAGGGCAAAGATTCTCAAGGAAGTTGATACTCTTTCTCAGTAATTACAGCTGGGGAGATAATGAAGTCTTCATGCTATCTTCTTACATGTTTTCCTGCCATACATAGAAAAAATTTGTGCAACTGGGAAAGAAGCATCCTTTTTTGGAGCAAAAGGAGGACAGCAAAGACTTATATGGATGGATTATAACTGAGAGGGATATTCAGACCTCACAACTTACAGACTCCTGACACGGTCACCTAGATTCCCTAGCGTTTCTCCATAGTCAGTTTAGAGAAATGGCCTCCTTGATAAAGCAATTTAGAACCTAAATGCCTCTGCTTTGAATCACTTACTCCTTGACTGCAGTGGAAGCTAGGAAGGCTGGTGACTAAATTAGGTACTGACAGCTGTTTGGTGTGAAAACCCTCATTAGTCATAGTTCAAGACTTTTATTTGGCCCTTATTCATAATACATTGCACTTGCAGCCTTGATTGCAAAAATGCATATTTTTCCTTCAAAAAAACTACCTCTGAGCTGTGCCTGTGACCTTCCTTCCTAGGTGCATCCTTGCTGTGTATTCAGGCAGATGAACTGCAAGAGGCCCTCACCTCTCACTGTGTAGTGACTCGAGGAGAAACAATTATTCGTCCCAACACTGTGGAAAAAGCCACTGATGTCAGAGATGCCATGGCCAAAGCACTGTACGGGCGCCTCTTCAGCTGGATAGTCAATCGCATCAACACTTTACTCAAACCTGACAAACATTTAAGGTAAAAGAAACTTTCCCAAGGATAAAGAGAGATTTTCTGTGGAAATAATATAATCTATTAGTATTGTCATCTACTTTTTCTCTGCTACCTTTTTGTTTATGACACCACCATGTTAAAAAAAGGCAGTTTTATCCCATTCATAGCAGTGAAAATACAGTAGATATGGATAGCACAGGTGTCTTGTGTTTTCCCGTTTGACCTTAACTCATTTAACCCTTTGCAAATTACATACTAACTACTTTTTCCTTTGTACTATTTATCCTAGTACGCAGACTCAACTCTTGACATTTATGTGTTGATTACATAGGTCAAAGTCTGCTCTTGTTTGCACCCATACTGTTGCTTCTGCCACTGTTGTTTTGAGAGTGGTTGAATATATATGTGAAAGTAGTTTCCAAACACATCTACTGAGGTTAATGCCCACCCTACATTTTGAACACACAGACAAGAAAGGTATTGAGAATGAGGATACAATACATTTTGCAAATCATAGAATCACAGAATCGTTATGGCTGGAAAAGACCTTTAAGATCATCAAGTCCAACCATTATCTAACTCTACCAGGCCCACTTCTAAACAATGTCCCATTGATCAAAGAAGAAATGATGTGGCTTACATTGTAGATCCTGTAGGTCAGGGCCCTCTATGGCTGGTAATAGCAGTGAAAAGGGACAAACTTACAACTACCTGAAATGGAATATAAATAACAAATAGCTTTGGTTTGCAAAGCTGGGTTTTCTGGAATTTTGTTTTAAACATCAGAGAGGAAAGCCAAGGCTTCGATCCTAAATTTTGTCTAAATTTTCAAATATTTGCTTACAGCAGAGCAGCAATAAACATAACTTTAATAAGTAAGCGATGTGATAAAGTGCATGCAGCACTGCCTGTTACAGAGACCTTTTGAAATTGAATACTTATTGTGCTGGTGAGGAGGGAGAAAGTTTGACCTGAAATGTTCACTATACAAGAAAAAAAAAAAAAACAACCCACAAAAAACCCGAAAAAAACCCAAAAAACCAAAAAAAACCAAACCCAGAAGTCTGTCTTGGTTTTGTGGTAGTAAAATAATTTGTATTTGCTATCTTTTTGTAATTAGCTCTGGGAAGGAACGAGGCAGACAAATTTCAGCAGTTAACTCACAAAAAATCTAATTTCCAGACAGATAAAACAGTGACCAAATTCAGGTCAAAATCAATAAATACCTTTGATCTCTCCACAATGAAATGCTTCCATTTTTGAGATGGACTTCTCAAAGAGGTTCAAGTACTATCATGAGTATCTTGAGGCTGGTTCTTCAGATCTGATTTCCTACACCTTTTACAGGGGAAAAAAAAAGCAAAAGTGGTTACAGATAGCCCCTCAAAGGGATTTTATAGATAGAATGTGATTTATTCTTTTTAATTTAGCTAGGAAAAAATGCTAATGTCAACTTCAGGTTTATATAAAAATATATCCTCTTAATTTTTTGTTTCAGCAAATAAATACAAATATTAGAGCTTTTTTTTCCAGTTGCAGAAATGACCACGTATCTCTCAGAATGCCTTAGCTAAAATTTCAAACTGAAGTTTTTACTAGTAGTACTTCTCTGGAACTTAATTGGTAATTTAAATTCATACCAAACTCCAATACTTAAAGTAGTTATTTCGACGCATAAGAGGTCTAGCTATTTATTCTTTTGGCTTTCATGTTAAAATAAACGGTTTTAATTGTTGTGAATAAATAATATGAAGGAATCATATTTAATGACAGCAATCTTTAATTTCAAGATGCTGGTGAGTAAAGCATCTTTTATTACAAGAGAAACAAAACAATCTCCACGTTATTCCTGTTGTGTAGTCAGTTTTTTACAAAAGAATATTAACTAGCAAATATTAGTTTAAAAATAAAATTTTAAATCCTCTATATGCTTATCAATTGACCCATTCATTATGTGATTCAGTGTATCTGGTCTGCAAATACAGTCATCTTTGAATTTATGTGCATTTATTGTATTTCAAACAAAAAATTATTGTTATTTTAAGAGATAACCGGTTTAACAAAAATTATCCTGTTTATGTGGCGTACAGATTTGGCCCATTATTTCCTTTTGCGAAATAATAATGAAGCTAGTAACTGTAAAAAAAAAGTACAACAACAGAAAGTTTATTTAATCTTTGCAGTGGAAACGATGATGGTTTGAACATTGGAATTCTTGATATATTTGGCTTTGAGAATTTCAAAAAAAATTCTTTTGAACAACTCTGTATCAACATTGCCAATGAACAAATTCAGTTCTACTTCAATCAACATGTCTTTGCCTGGGAACAGGTATGTGTTGAATGTTGTGACAAAGTGTTGATATTACTGAACATATAAAATCTTGTCTGAAGAAACTACACTGTTCCTTCTCCATAATAGGCTGTAAATTGCAAATTATAACAAATGTTTTCTGAGTATGTATTCTGTGAAGCAGCGCTTGCTATTTGCAAGTAAAATGCCTACATAAAATGCATTAAACTTGAAATTTACAGTATCTAAGCAACATAACACAATGATAATCGGTTTGATGCAAATGCAATGTTGTTTTCTTGAGAAGTAACATGAGTGATATAATGTATGATTCTACAGTAAAAAAATAAATGAGTGGTAACATAATTTTTAAAGTGCAGTGTTCATAATAGCTTACTAATAAGATTAATGAACACTGAAATTCCATTATTAAAAACTGAAAATCTTGTGATTATTTTGTTCTTATTCAGGAGCTAGATCATCTAAGCTAAATAATGATGGATTTAATCTAAATAATTTGATGTAAAACAGAGAAAAGGAATAAAATTGTAATTATAAAAGTTTATGAAATTGAATCCGAGAGTGAAAAGCCTCAAAAAAGATCATCTCAACTTTATAAATAATTCCTTGAGAATTAAATTAACTATTTTAAAATCATTATTTTATAGTTATTTGAAGAAATAACACACCTGGGGAAACAATATTAATCGTGCTGAAAATAGAAATATTCTAGAATTCTCTATGAGCAGAACAGGCATTCAAATTTTAGGTGAATTAATAATTTCTCTGTTTTCTTGAAATTATTGGGTTTTATGATGCATAGACATACTAATGCATACTAATTTTAATTATTAGTACAGAAAGAGTATTTTGCCAGATTTAATCACTGCTTGTTTTAAGGATGAGACATATACAAGTTTGGAATGTGTCTACATATGTAGGTGTGTACATGCATGTGTCAGTCTACAGGTATATATATCTATGTGTAAAATGAATTTTTTTTTATATGGGTCAATGTTTTATCCTATTTCCAATTATTCCAGGAAATGCTGTTTTGCAGTCTTAGGCCTTGTAGTTGTTTTTATAGATTTATGTAGGAAATTTTCAGTCACAAGTATTCCCTTGTCTTTAATACCATCTAAAAGTAAGGGAGAGAAATTAGCCTGAACTACTGTAATTACTTAGGTGTCTTCTTTCCAAAGTGCATAAATCCACACAAGAAGAGCACTTGGCTACTGCTGTTTCTAACAGCTGGGAGATGGAAATAGCACAGACTGCACCATTATTTATTCCTGTCAAATCCAGTCACTGACCAGGTCCCATGGACTTGTGCACGTCCGCTTTGCTCAAGTGTTCCCTAACTTGATCCTCCCCCACCAAGGGTAAGTCTTCCTTGCTCCAGGCTTTCCCTCTCATCTCAGGGACCTGGGGTTATCAGTCAAGACTGAGGCAAAGATGGCATCAGGTATCTCAGCCTTTTCCGTGTTGTCCATGCCTGTTTAGCAGCAGGCCCACATTTTGCCTTTTTGCTGCTGCTGAACCTTCCTTGGCTTTCCTAACCCTATCCCTGTACACCCAAATATTGTCTTAATATTCCTTCTCTTTTTTAATTAGACTTGGTTCCTGTTCAGTGTAATGTGCCTTTACTTGTTTCTAGATAACCTAATACAGAACATTTTGGCCAGATCTATATTATTGCAGAGGTCTGTGGTGTCACCATCTAGCAGGAACAATTTGTTCTGCATGTGCCCTGCTGCAGAGCGATCAGGGTGATTATTTTGCTGCTGAGGAGATGAGGGAAAAAATGAACCTCTGATTCTGACAACATACAGTTTACTTATTTCTCCTTGTGGGAAATTAGTATGACAATTACAGACCTTATGGAAGGGGAAGGTGAATCTCTTAAGTATGTGGATTTTACCCACTCCTGCTCATTCTCTCATAGATTTCATTAACTCACACACACATAAAAAGCATCAAGATGTGTGTGTTCAAGTGGTCTGGCCAGGATCATTTGTGAGGGTCACAGAGAATAAAGGGCACCAACTAGCAAGTCCTCATCGTGTCTCTTGGGTTCTTCTTGCTGAAATAGGTTTTCAGATTTCTCACACCCTTTAGCAATCAGTAGTTGTTATGGGGCGGTTCTTTGCCTCAGAACCTTACTTATTTCAGCCTCTGTAATCTTTCAGCAAGGTCAGTATCTGTTTTTGCTTGTTTGGAATATATACATCATTATGCCTACAGCCTGTTTCCTCGGTGGGAAAAGGAAAGGTATAAGTGATGTGGTGTAACTTTGCAGTCATCCTCCCGTTGTCAGATTTAGAGAGTGTTCCACTGGCTGTCTGCGCTGTGTTTTTATATGAGTGAAGGCCTTCTGGTCTTGATGTAAAGAACACTTTCCTCAATTTTATTGCTGTGAACAAATGTTCTTCATTCAAATCACAGGCCATTCTTCTAAGACTCTTTCTTCTGGTACTTATATGCATTTTTGCATTAATATTTCATTTATACCAGTGATAATGTTCCTGTTATGAGTGTTCGCATTCTGCCTGTAATACCAAGTTAGATGTCTACTTTAATTTACGTGATACCACTCCACCAGAATATATCAAGCTTCATTATATTGTCTTGTACTAGTCTCCGAAGATATTACTATGGCAGTGCAGAATGAGCTATATGAAGTTTGTGCAAGTGTGGGTATAAATCCCCCAGCTTTCAGAACCAAGAAATGACAAATGTATTATTCTGCATTACAACCCAGTGGCATGGGATGATTCATAGTCATTATAAGACATCGCTTTTTACTTACCTATAACGTGGTTGTTCCAGTTTTACATCACAAGAACAGCCTTCAAGAAAGCAGGTGGCTTCAGAATCTTTTCTGTTCACTGTAAGGACTCTCTTGTGTTAGCCACTAATGTACCTTAATTGTAAATACAAGCCCTCCCTGCAGACAAATAAAAGAAAGCTATTTGCAGGAAAATACAAAATATAATTCCTAAATTTTCTATACATGGAAAAACAGAAAATTATTTCAAAATCATATGACTGAAATCAAAAGTTTGGCAGATCATTGTTCTTGTTAATGATACAAAGTATCACTTATGTAAAATCCAAACAACAGGATGACCCCTGTCTTTTGCTGACGTGTCTGCCTAACTTTACACACATGTAAGGGTTTGTGTCTTTAATACTAAAAAAAAAGGAGTTATGTTTAGAAGGCTCATGCCAACAGTCACTGAGACCTTTGCATTGGCTTTTCATTAGCCCGAGCTGACTGTCATGCCGATGGAGCTATCTTGTCGCTGGGGACCCAGGCTAGTATCTCTCCACAGCCCTGTGCAATGCCAGACAGACATGTCGGGTTGCTCTGTGCTATCACAGGAATCTCTAACGTGACACTGCATTGCACCCAGTAGATCTAATCAAAGAAGACTGGGGATTTTAATTTATTTCACACTTCCTCCAAGAGAAGTAAAACTGACAGGTACATTATTTCTTCATTTTTTTCCCTGTTTTGCCCAGTTCAATACCATACCACATGCAATTAGATGAAATTTGACATATCTAGTGGGAAGTCAAGGCCTAAATCAGTTGATTATAGTCTAGTTCTCAATTAACCCAATTCAACCTAATAAGTAGTGATCATATAACTAGGGAAGGGGAATAATTTCTTGGCAACTTGAGCAATGAAGCCAAATAGTAAATGAACTCATAAGGCTAAATTGTACTTTCAGTCTTGCAGATGACATGTTTTTAGCTGTCAGTGGTTTCTTTTCTGTATCTGAATCTGAAAAGTGTTCAGTTTTGTTTTCCTTGGAAGTGTAGCCTACAAAAATTTGGTCTCAGAAGTGACAGGAATAGTAGGAAGGAGCAGTGGTACTATCACCGCCTGCGATGCAGGGTGTCTGTTAGAGCAGAGCATCTGCATGCCAAAGTAGAGAACTCAAGTCAAAGTTGAGGGAATTTATTGTTGACTTAATATTTGCATTTAAGAATAAATGCTTTTAGGCCTGAATGTCATCTTCTTTCCCTAATTTAACAGAAAGGCTGAAGTGCGGAGCATAGCTTAAGGTAGAGCTAGTTTAGATTCCCAGTAGTCAGTGGAGACAAGTAGGTACAACTCTGTCTCCACTGGGTGGAAATATGGGCTCTCAACTTAGTCACTTCTTTTATATGTGTATAGTTAAGTGGAATGAACGCTGGCACAAGCTTTTGTTAGGTTAATATTAAGAAAAGCACAGCTTTTGCACCTTCAGTCCTGTCCTTCAAGGTGTTTCTCTTACATATAAGGTACTGATGTAAGTTCATTCTCTGTCAGCTCCATGATCTGCAGGTAATGTTGGACAGCAAGACAACCTTCCCGTTTCTTTCTCATTTGTGATTCTTCCATTAAAACTAAAAGGTGTAATGTCAAATACCTAAAATATTTTGGAAAGTGACAAATTTACTGTCTGTTGGAAGGACGCTACTTTTTGCATCAAATATATGCAATTTTTATTTTGCATTCATATGACAATTTAATCTTCTATTTTAAGCTGGAAAAGGTTCATTCTGAGTAAGTCTCTGGTGTTTCCATTTAAACGAAAGCATCATCATATCACATTCTCAGCAAAATGCTGTTATCTTTTTTTATTAAACATGACCATTTCCTAACGCATTAAATAATTCTTTTGTTATTAAGTGAGACGAGGTTGCACAAGCTAATATTATCTAGTTTTGATCATAGAAAAGATACCATGCAATACCGAGATGAGATAGGAGCCCAAGTGTTAGTGTAACTCAGTCATTCCTTTTGACATCTCATCCATAGGAATACTTTGTAGAGGATTATGCTTTAGAATTTCAATGAGCATCTGCTAATTTTAGGAGTTTTCTTGTCATAAAACATCATGGGGGATTACAGAATCCTATAGCTGATTCAACTTATTAATTCTAATAAGATCTATCTCATTACAGTTTTATGATGTGCATCGTTAAGGCTTTTATCCTTGCTGCTTGTATCCTAATAATATGGTTGAAGACCAGTGTTGCATAAGAAAATGTAATATGGTATCTTATTTCTGAGCCATCTGTCACACTGGTGCCTGGAAGACTTCGTTATCAGCCATCCTCCAGGATCCCATGGGAAGTGATGGGGTGAACTCCTTCCCTATCCTACTGGGCAAACAGGAGCATTACCAAAACCATCAGCGCTGACACTCATTCAGTTGTCGAGGTGCAGACACAAAGACCGAATGGTCACATACGCTGCAGGCTTGGAAGTCAGGCCCCGCGCACTGACCGGGCAGGGAGGGAAGCAGATGCTGCTGTTATGGCATAGCAGTACAACTACTACAGACGTCCTTTCAGTTTCAAGGAGAACTCCTTTGTCAGTTCTCTAAACCAGCCTCTCTCACAAGCATTTGAAGTTGGAAAAAGTTAATCATTAGATAGGTTGTCTGTGAGAGCTTGTTTGAGGATGCCTGAATGTCACAGAGACACTCTTCTCTGATAGATTCATCCTGAGCAATCTCTTCCCTTTTCCCCCTTGATAAATGTACGCTTGATAATCCTAAGCAGTAACAGCTGGTTTCATGAACGTAACATCTGTGTGTCAGTACAGCCGTAGCCCTCGGTTAAGCTGCCCCTACTCCAGTGTTATCTTTGGGAGATAACACGGACTCATTCCCTTCCTGCCACTAGCTCCTACAGGTATATAACTAACTTCTTGCCTTTATCAGCAATACATTTATTACTTTCCTGTCTTGTCCTGCTACTCAGGTCATTGATTAAAATAAAAAGCAAAACTCCACCTGTCCACTGCTCCAGGGAAGTCATGAATGAAGTTAATGTTATGTATCTGAGCTGAGGAACCCTCATGGGGCTGTAGGAGAGATTCTTACTGCTTACACCCTTGTACGGGCATATAAACTCAGCCATAACCTATCCATAGAGTGAAGAATGTCCTGGGAAATTTGGTTGCTCTGGATACTGGAAGGGTTTAGGTATATGTTCTGTGTTCTCTTTCAAATGGATCAGCAGATTTATTTATTTGGGCCTGTATTTCCAGGACAGTGTTACTGATTTTATTCATTTTGCTCTTTCTGTCTGGCTTAGAGACGAAGAGATATGAAGTCTAATAATATGTGCTTTTCTGTTGTATATTGCAGTTAACTCCTTTTTGAAACTCTCAATGTATTGTCTTCTTCACTCAACCCTGACTATCATTCAGACTCAAGTGAGTGACACAAAAGGAGAGGTCTTTCAGGGTTAGAGGTCTTTGAACTCATTAATATTAGCCATTATTCATGTTTATGACAGTCTTCTCACAATCAATTCAGGATAGCGCAACTGTGATGTTAACACCATACAACATACAACACTTTTATAAAGTCCTGTCCTTTGGAAGAAGGATTATTTTTAAAAAGTAGATCAAAAGACTTAATTATGTGTTTCATAGTATAGCTTGCATAGGACTGAAGGCAGCCCTGCTATACATGGGAACACTGCGCAGTGGATAGCTGCTACTGCATTACATAATGCAGGCAAAAATAATGGAGGCATCCTAGAGCATCCTTCTCTTAGTAAATCTGCGGCTGTCCTCTGCCTTGTTGAAGGATTGAAGAAAGTCATTCTTGTCTTCTTCAGCTATAATTTAAATTATTTTCAAGATAAAACCATCGCAACACACCGTGGACAGCATTTGTTATGTTTTTCTCAGTGTGGTAGGAATCCAAAGATATTTGCAGTCTTCAGAAAAAAAAAAAAAAAACAAGCACAAAAAAACCCCACCATTTTTTTAATCTTGCTGAATAACTTTCCCTAGTTCCTTAAAAGGAGTGAAAATGTTGTAGAGGCCAACTTGAGATAATTTATTTCATTTTTAGAAAGTATGTACACTGTTCTTTAATTATTAGAAAGTGTGTGCACCATTATTCTCCACATAATAACTTTTCCAGGTGTTTGAGGAGGGGAAATCAAACAAGTAAAGTCTCTGTAATCTCTAGTCACTTTTGTAAATCTTGGCCACTGTACATGACATAGGTCTGAGCAACAAATTGGGAACGTAAACGTAGCACTAAATGGTTAAGAAATATTTTGTACATTGCAGACCAGGGAAGTAAATACTGAGCTCTCTATCTGCAAACTTAATCTTCTTCAACTCTGCTTCTTTAATTCTTGCATATTCCTGGAAAGCATCCTACTTTACCAAATATGCCATAGCAAGCACTTACATATCCAAAGGCAAATGAAAATCTATAGCCTCACAGTGTGATACATCCCAGATGACTTTTGTTACTGCAAAATCTTGATGTCTTTAGCCCTGGGGCCTACTTTTTCAGTGTAGTTTTAATTTGCTACAATTGACAGTTTGTGAATTATTTTCTGAAGTGGTTCTGTATACATAGACAAAACATGCCTTCTGTTGCTTGTTACAGAATGAATACCTATATGAAGGTGTTGATGCAAGAGTTATAGAATATGAGGACAACAGACCCCTCTTAGATATGTTCCTGCAGAAACCAATGGGTTTATTGTCCCTGCTGGATGAGGAAAGTCGATTCCCACAGGCAACAGATCAGACACTTGTAGGTAAGTATGTGGTTTATTTCACAGTTTTGCAGGATGTCTCTGTGTTAGATTTCTGTTTGATGTGTCCAGTTTAGGCTCTACGCTAGTTATGTTTTTAGTGAGCCCACATTCCAGTGTCACAGTTTGTTTGAGGGAGGCATGCATGCAGGGATGGATGTATCTTTGAAGTTGGTAGAGAAAAAACAAACAAATGAACCTAAGCTGCTGATCCAGGTTTTGCGTTCTCCTGCCTTCAGGAATTTCTAGCTGCAAGGCTTGAAAGATAAAGATCAAACTGAGTTAAAACTCTAGGTTCATATGCCAAGAGCACTGTTTTCAAAGTTGAGTCATGTTCAGCTCTGAGATTTTTGATGAGCCGTAGCTGAACAAGAATTTTAGTACTTTTAAAGGGTAATGGCTGCAAACCTGTATCAGTGCCTTTCAGCAAATTATGCTTCCTGTTTTTTTTGTATTCAGAAATTAGAATTAAAACACCTAAATATGTTGTAATTCAGATCCTGAATATTTCAGTGCTGCTGAGTAGCTGCAGTTACAGTTGATTTAGTTATTTCAGTGGGGTTTCTGTGCAGATAAATCCTTGTTTTACTTATTTTTGAATGTGCAAAGTGTCAGATGAGAGTTTTAACCAACATCCAATCACAAAACCTAATAACATCCATTAACGATTGCCATGCTAAAGCAATCATATGAGCTTGTTGTCTTTTTATCCTCATACTTTATAGTCTACAGTACAGAGGCCCTCAATCAATTGGTAAACGTTTCCTCACAAATCCCCAAGGAATCCTTAGGAAGGATTACTACATTGTTTCATATATGAAGATCAAAAGCTTAGAAAGGCAAGCAATTGTCTGAGGTCACACAGAAAAAAATTGGTACAAAGTAAGTAACTGATCCAAGAGCGCCCATATTCTCTATCCAGTGCTTTTTGTTACAAGACCGTTATGGTATCTTTGTCCTTAAAAGTGTCAGAGTCTGTTTTGTGCCTCTGTGTTTTCTGAGAATTCAGGCAATATCCTTAGAGGGATCCAGCTTCAGAAGACAATTATTGTACAGTAAGATAAGCTATGTGTTTCCTTTCAGAAAAATTCGAAGATAATTTGAAGTCAAAATATTTTTGGAGACCCAAAAGAGTAGATCTGACCTTTGGGATTTATCATTATGCAGGAAAGGTAAGAGACCTAATGATATTAGTTGGGGATTGTGGAATGGTAGGGCTAGGAGGAAATAGAAGAGGTCTCAACCTTCATCTATTCAGGCCTGACATGGAAATGTTGGCAGTGCCTTACACATCAAAAGTAAATTGAAAAGTTATTTTCCCTCATAAAAAAAAAGCAATAGCAGGAGTGTATATTTCTTAAATGTCACCAGGTAAATTAACTGACTGTATTACAGAAAACCAAAAAAATAACCATTATGTAATGCAACTCAGTGCTTTTCCCCTTAGTTCCTCAAAGTCCTGTGCCATGCTTGTTCCCACTGCTTTGAATCAGGACCCAGCTCCATTCTTTCTACTACCTCCTACACCCCATCAGCCTTACTTCTGAGTTCTGTACTTTGTCATCAGCCAGATAGATAGTGCAGGCCCTGCTTTCTGCTTCATTTGATAAGCAGCATCTTGCCCTGCTGTACAAGGTGACTTGCTGCACATGCCTTTCAAACTCAGGAGGAGTTGCTGACACACTGTGCCCAGATGCCACTGGTTACCTGAACCTTGCCTTGTGAAAGCTCATTTTGAGATCTTCTAAAGGGATATGGAATGGGCATTGCTGTCTCACATAGGAAACTATGTTGGGTCCATGCAGTGCTGGAGCAACTGGCCTGTAAAGAGGGAACATACTGCCCATCAGCTGATCAAGATAATTTGCCCCTCACGTAAGACAGCCAGCTAAAAAAGGCCTGCAGTAACTCCTCTGAACCTCATCTCCAGCAGAATTGCATTTCACCAGCATAGCATATCTCACTGCTGAGGAATGGAGAGCCAGCTCTCCCTGTACCATTCCTGATACCAGCCACTGATGATGGGGATTCCACCAGTTCTCCATCAGCCCTTTCCAGTGTTCAACAAGCTTTTTCATTAGGAATTTTCTCCTACGGTCTAACTTACATCTCCATTGCTGTGGTGCAATTTCATTATTCCTAGTCCTGTTTACTGCAGAACTGGAGAACAATTTATTTCCTCTTCCTTTGCAAGCCTTTTTTGTAATTTAAGACTGTTACTGGGTTGTTTTGTGAGGTTTTTTTCTAAATTAAAAATGCCTGTATCTTCTACTCTTCTTCACAGGCCAGGTTTTCTTATGGGTCTTTTACAGCATCATTGAGATAGAGCCCTGGAGGTACATGTTGAGTTAGGTACACCGTTCCTGGAATTTTTAGAGAGATTTCAATTGCCATTATGCAGTTTGTGATTTTGCAAAATTCCTCTACAATTAATACAGAGATCTCTAGGAAGAGTGGTAAGTCCTGGGTCCAGTACAGCACGATATGAGTGGGACAGAAAGATTGTACAATCATATGGGTAATCCTGTGTGATATGGTTGAAATCAAGTGCATTGTTAATTGTGCATTTACACATGTACTGGTGTAAAGGAGGACTACAATACACTTGTCCTAGTGATAAACCCAGACTGGCTAAAAGTAATATTAAAGTATCTGCATTAGGGAAAATAAATGTCTCAAGCTACTTTGGAATGATGGATTTGCTTTTAGTGATCTGCATCATAATGGTTCTCAGTATTGAAAAGTTAGAATTTTCAGTGATCAAAAGAAAAACTGTAAGCAAAAGCAAGCCTGATGGCTGAAAACCTATTTGTGTATTTTGATATATTAAAAGTCACATGCCAGAGTGCTTAAATTTATAATTACTTTTCAAAAGCCCAGAAGATGCATAAATGCACTTTTTAAACAGGTTCTATATAATGCAAGTGGATTCCTGGCCAAAAATAGAGATACTCTGCCAGCTGATATTGTGCTGCTACTACGATCATCTGAAAACAACCTGACACGACAGTTGGTAACACATCCACTTACAAAAACAGGTATTGCTATTGTGGTAAACTTCTTACTCTTCTCTAGCCTTCATGATGACCACTGCTAGGTTTCATATGACCATTTGTTGATGACATTATACACTTTGTGGCTTAACTTTCCAACCCTAGAATCTATACAGAATGGAGCCCCAGCCATCTCAAGCTGCAGGGGAGGGATTGGTCTGGTCAAGTGCCAAGCAAGTGGTAGAGGCTTCTTTCAGGGTCCTCTCTTCAGGGTAGGGGAGCAAGACAGGGAGTGGAGTGCATCCCTTGAGTTGAGGACTGAACAGAAAGGATCAGGTAAGTCACTGGCCTTTTTTGGACAGGGCATTTTTTCTCTAAAGTGCAACTGGACAGTGCAATTGGACAGGTTGGAGCTTCTAAATCTGCTGCAAAGAGTGAGGAGACACTCCTCCATTTCCCCCGTCTTTTAGTCCTTTACAGTAGGTAACTGATGGGGTCCTAGTAGTGAGCCCTTCTTCGGGGGGTTCATAAGTTGGGGTGGAGGAATATGACTGGCTCTACAGAAATTACTCTTAAATTGTACTTCAGTCGAACCAGATCCTTGCATAGTGTCCTACCTGCCATTTTAGGATGATGGGTAAGTCTCCTCACAACCAGTTTGCTATTGTGTTGTATTGCTCCCTGTGTGATGGCATTGATGCCATACAGTAAGTACTTTACAACATTATTTTCTTCTACAACTACACGGGAGGTGTACTTGTAGAACAGAAAAGTTAAATTGGAAGAGTCTAATGGAAATTACTCTAAAATGTTATCGTAGCCTACAGAAACTGAGATTTTGGCAAGGCTCCTGTTCTTCACAAAGGGAGCTTTGCTGGTGGAATGCAAAATTCGATCTTGAAGGTCTATTTTAAGTCAATGTTCCTGGGAAAACACTGAGCTCAATGTCCTTGCCTGAACTTTCTGACTTGTTGATATCTGCTAAGATACTGAGCTATAATTTCTGTAGAGGCAAAGTCAGGGCCCAAATGGTCCCAAGAACTGATCCCAAGTCTTATGTAATGTTTTGCAAGATAACTCTGAAGGTTGTTTTAATCTTCTTGTTAAATATTATGAAACACTGTGTGTAGCCTTTCAAAACTGACCCAAACCATCCAGCTATAGCCAACTAAAAGTTCTATTTCTGATCTAAGTTGTTCATCTCAAATCAGTGGAAATGTAGAGGTTTACCCAGAGTCCAATCCATCTTGCCTGTCTCAGTTGTTTCTCTTAGGATGGGAGGTGCCTCTCTCCACTGAATACGGCAGTGATCCTGTAGACACCTCACTTTCAGATAGCTAAAGTTAGGTGTGAGGAATCCTCTCTTTCCTTCCTACCCTGTGATATTCAGCTAAGCCCAAGAGAGGTTTAGCACTTGATATCATTACATTATACATGACGCATTAGCTTGGCATGCTGTATATTTGCAGCTGTTTATCCAACTCTTATCTACCTCTTACTGATAGTAGCTGAGCACACAGAGATTACAGGCTCTCCCAGTGGAGAGTGAGTTTCCAGAGGTGTTACATTATTAGCAGAAGCAATGGCAGCTTGCAGCGACAGTTGGGGTTTATCAACATAGAGCGACATGATGGAAATCTCAGCAGAATTTTCATTATTCCTTTAGACGACCACTGGGTGTAAACCACTCCAATGCACCTAGTCCTTCAAGTCATCGTAATAAAGGTATTACTTGATTAAGAATTCCAAGGTTAGAGTCTTAAGACTATGTCTATGCTAGTAAACCGAACAGGGCCAGTGAACAGTGAATGAAACACTCCCACAGGATTGCCCATTCTGATTGTTAGCGTGCCTCCGTTGGACAGTTTCTAGCAGTCTCCCAGTCATACCGAGAGAAAGCACAGGCCAGCGATGGTTTCCAACAGGCTCTGTGGAAAGATACAGTCTTATTTTTATCAGGAGGTTAAAAGAGTAGTGAAGTATGGAGTTTAGCTGTATAGACTTGAGTGATGCCGTGTCACTTGCCCTCAGGGCCAGAGAAGGGTGCTAGCACTTCTTTTTTTTTCTGACTAACATATATGTAGCTTTAGAACTAGAATAGTACAATAACATCCTTAGGGTAAAACCACACCGACGCTCTAAGATGTATCTTTCTTACCTTCTGCAGCAGTCTGTTTATTTTTTTGCTCTAGTAGGTGACATAAGTGCTGAAGGAGGAAAATTCAGCCCACGTTCCATCTTCATGCAACTTCTTCAGAGCTTGTTCCATCCTGAGGGTGAAAAGGGAAATGAGGACATACTCCGAAAAACGAAAAACGACCTTTATAATCATATGGTTACACTTGGGGCATGAATAAGGTGGTTCAGCACAGTCTTTAGTTTAGATGAGATGTAAGCATTTTGGTAGGTTGCTTTCTTTCATTTTCCCGTAGGTAACCTGGCACACACTAAAAGCAAAACTACAATCAGTTACCAAATGTGGACCCCCCAGAAATCAATCAGTCATACAAAGGTAAGAAAACTGATTCTATAATTCTGCATTGAACCCTAATTTAAACTAGAAAGGCAATACTGTTATTGGTACTAAAAGTAAGCAAGTAACCCCTTCCTTGGTTTTTCTCCCTCTCCTATTTTCTTTTCTGTTTAGCTGGATATCTTTGTGTTGTGCAATTCATATTCCTTCCGTGAGGTAAAAACCTAACATTTCCCTTCTTTCTGGCTATAGTTTTATAACAACTTCAGGGGAAAAAAAAGGATTATTTGCTACCTGTATTGTAGCAAAAAGAGAAATTTAAATATTGGTGTGGAGTATAGTCAAGTTCCTTAGAGAACTATCAAAATAACAGTGATGACAAAATAACAGACAGGACCTCAGACATTGTCAAGTTATTTGTGGCAGTTATTTAGATGCTCCATTATCAAATTGTGTCCTCTGTGTGTGAACGTTTGTGTATTGTGTAGCAAAGTAATGTAACGTAATGGTGTAACTGATTTGTGCTAGTAATCATGCTGTAACTTCTTTTGTTTAGAATACCTTTTTTTAAATTAATCATGTTCTCTGAGGGGTGCTTTGTTGTGGTATTGAAAAGGGCATGACAGACTCAACAGAGATAAAAAGCGTCATTTTCTTTCTTCATCCTATAGAATGAAGCAGGAGATACCGGACATCATCCAAGAGAGACAACCAGCATGAAAACACAGACAGTCGCTTCTTATTTTAGAGTAAGATATCAGATCTTTTAATAATTTTTTCTAGAGCAGAATGAATGGTTATTCTTTCACCTTTTGAAATGCACCTATTGACTTAGAGTCAACGGTGATCCATTTGGAGTTTGTGAACTGCATATATGGTGCAGCAGTCTGCTGTCTCCTGTACAAATATCTAGTGGAGATTGTGGTATTTCATCTTTAATTGTACTTGATTACACAGCCACATTTCTGTCATGATGATGTATGATGATCGATATTAATCTTTCACTTGCTTGTTTTTCCACCAGGGAAGATAAAGGAAGGTTGGACATTAGTGGTATAGCATTTCTTTCTTTAAGAGTGTACAAAGCAAGAGGACAAAGTTAATTTGAAGCAGGAGCTCCAGAGAAAGATCTTAATGGTCACTGCTCAGAGGCTTTTCTGAGTCCATCCTTGTGGCTGCTTCAGCAGTGCTCTTGATCTTCCCAAGCACTGGCTGTGCTGCTGGTCCTGCAACATAAAATATCTGTGAAGGTCATTCTTTCCTCCAAAGTAGTGCACAGATTTGATTCACTTGGGCTGAGGTCTGAATTTCCAACTCTTACTTAGTAATCTCTCCCAGCAAAAACATAAAGGTGGATGAGGTGGTGTTCATGGCCCATAATTTATAACAGACAACAGTAAGGAGCAAGATATCTGTTTCGTAAATACAATTGCATAGCTTTGTGAACTGCGAAGGATAATTTCAGCCTAGGTATCATGGTGGTCCAAAGCTGCATGGTGTTTTAAAGTTCTAGATGGAAAAATTTATTGACTCTCATTCAAACCTAATGTCTGTGATTCAGTGCATTACCAGCACATCTAGCATCAGAGGCCGCAAATGAGTTAATTATATTTACTCTTTTCTATTATTATTTTCTGTAGTGGAAATCCCTGCTCCGATCATGCTAGCTACTCCTCTTAAATGAAGCCCCACTGGTTTGCTCATACGCAGAAATCTATGGGTGATTTAGAAAAGCATCTGCCACCTCAGACTGAGTGGAAAAAAAAAATTATCCATTAGTGTGTCCTACTTGTTTGTGTTCGATTGGCACACTAGTGATGAAGCTAATTAAGCACTTTGCTGCATGGTGCAGTGTCTGTCCAGAATGGAACTGCGCATTTTAATAGGAAACATATGGCTCTTGACATCCTACACTAGTTTCATGTATCCAACCTACTGCTGAACTGCGTTACCTCCTGTCTGCCTCTTTCTGTTGAGTCAGGTTGAATCTTGAGGAATGAGCCCCTTCATTTGTGTTTTAATAATATCCCCCCATGAAGCAATTTTACGAAACACCAGTCAAGGTTGTTTACAGCCAGATTCACCTCAGTTGGCATGGGGAGATACAAACTGTATCCCCTCTGCTAGCCTGGTACCCTGGTGAGGTGGGAAAAGTGCAACTTTGGAATTGTGATTTTGTTTATTCCAGTTTTGCCGTCCTCAAAGGTTTCGTCTTGGCAGGGCAGCTATAGTATCACCATCAGCCTATATAATGAACAGGACGTGCTAGATCAGAGCAGTTTAAGCAGCCCCTCTTCTAGGGTGGCCTTAGTTTCCTCCAGTTTAATGAAGGGATGGCAATATTTACTGACTTGCTGCTCTTCCACTTCCCATCCATAGACAGATATTTACTCTCTGGGTGGATCTTCAAATAGGTGACAACACGAAAAAGGAAAAGTCAGCTACCTAAAAAGGCTCCAAGAGAAGCCAGAAAGTTTAAGGAGAGTTTCTATCATATGTTAGACGTTACAGCAGTTCGTGAGAATGTTCTGGGTGGAATTTGGTACATCCTTTTCCAGTCAGTGTTTCTTGCAAGCAGTATACGCTAGTGACTTTGAGATCTTATCAAAGCTAGAATTGTTGTTGGGTCATTTACTCAATTAAAGTACCAGCTTACTGAAATGTAAATGGTTTGGATATGATTCTGATCATATGAAATAAAATTTCAGCTACACATGGACCTATTACAAGTTTTATAAATATCCTGGTGGCAGATATCTTGTTGCTTTCTTGCAGTATTCTTTGATGGATTTGTTATCCAAAATGGTCGTCGGCCAGCCTCATTTTGTCAGGTGCATCAAGCCAAACAACGACCGGCAGGCAAACAAGTTTGATAAAGAAAAAGTGTTGGTTCAGCTGCGTTACACGGGAATTTTGGAGACAGCAAGAATTCGAAGACAAGGTTATTCACACCGTATACTGTTCGCTAACTTCATAAAACGGTAATGTTGATGTGAAGAAGCCTTTTTCTCTCCTATCATTGCTGTCCAGTGTTTGCTAAGCATCAGCAGTGTCTTTGGTATGGTCTTTCAAGAAAAAATACAAATACATCTCCTGTGACAACAAAGATTACGGACTGGATGACAAAGAGTGGTTCAGGCACAAGATTAGTGGCCCATTTTGGATTGGAAGGGGAAGATGATGCATCTCAGGATGATTGTTACAGGCTCCCCGCGTATTTGGGGAACAATTGTCTTGCTTATAATCTTCAAGTTTTCTTCGAAGATTCGTGGTTTGGAAATGTAATGCTTCAAATTAAAGCCTAGAATTTGGAGCAATGGCATCCAAGGAGGACCACAGTTTCTCTAGCTCCTGACGTTCAGCACTGTGCAACATCTGCTTGCATAGGGTGGATGATAATTTTGTATTGCCAATCTAGGGCTGAGAAGTTCATTAAGTGCATAATTTTGTTTAAAATATAATTTCTAAGTATTAGTCACTTGTTAAGAAGAAGAGTAATGAACTTACTATGATTTTATAATTCCTTTAACTATCTCTTCTTCCTCCGCACCAAAAAAATCAATCTGGAGCCCTTAATCTGTACTTCTCTCTTACAAATAAAGACCCTGAGTATTTGCCTCAATCAGAACTGAGATTTATGGAATGGAGGTCAAATCTGGGAAGAAGCAAGCAACACCCATTCAGACAGAAGTACTTAAAAGTAATATTGCACTAGAAACAGAGAGCTAGCAGCAGAGTCCTGGAGATGCATGAGGAGAGAAAGGAAGGACAAATTGATGTTTTTATAGTACTGTTTCTGGAAAGAATAATCCTGGGACTATTACTGTTTTGGAAGAGTGCGGCATGGGAAAAGGTAGCTATCACTGCACCAAGATGTGCTGCGGCTTTTGGTCACTGCTTTTCATAAAAAAAATTTACTGTTCAGGTAAAAGAGAGGAAAGCAGTGAACATAACGGGGTAGCTCTCCAGAGACCATGGCCCTGTGAGCCTGTGCAGATCTCCAGCACTGAGAATATGGCCCTCAAACAAAAAGGGATTTTTATTAAGTATCTGTCTCCTTGTCTTTTTTTTTTTAATAGTTTAGAGTTATAGATAGACCTAGGATAATGGTAAAATTATTTTGTTAGAATAAAAATAAGCCATTTCATTGTGTAGTAAAAAGAAAAAAAAAAGAGCTGTAGGAATTGGTGATAATGCAGGAATCAACATTGTCTCTTTTTTATTATTCCATGAGGAAATTGTTACTATTATTTAAAGCCGGTGCAACCCATGCTTTGTGTATAAAGGCTGAATAACAAGAAAAAAGCAGAATGTACTATCAAGACACACATATAATTCATGTAATTTTCCTGAATTAAAAAAAAAACAAAACCAACAAGGTATGGTTCATTTTGTTATGGAGCATTTTGGAAAGTCCTGGAACATACAAGAACTTTCCTACCCAGCAGCTGAGCTGGTATGTTGTGGGTAATTTTTATGCATGAGCATCCTGACCTCTTTTCCTAGTCAGAATTAGTTCTGATAAGTTTGCCAGATTAAATGCTTACATATGATATGTCATAACAGTATGTATATGTTCCAAAAGGACCTGCAAAGCTGAATCCAAGGAGGTAACAAGAGCTGGGATGTATCTCACATCATGTTAACTATCTCAAAGGTAGATGGTCTAGCACATAAGATATGAAATTTTCATGACATTTCTAGATATGAAATAAGCTAATTTATCCAAAAAAGCTTTAAAAATATTTTCATTTTGCAACTGAAATCACTTTCACAGAATGCAGAGAGCCAGAGCAGCAAAGAACTGGTGCAAAACTCTACTTGGGTTGCACACTTTTAAAAAGCCTTCTGGTGTTGATATAGAATTAAACAACCCTCCAGTGTGTGCAGTATGTCACTCATCCACTTTTGATTGAGTTTCTCAGTACTGCATATAATCACAGCAGTTTCTTTCATATGCTGCTTTGGTTTTTTCAGTGTTATGTTTTCTTTCATGCAACTGTTTGTATTATTTAAATCAATGGTTTAAATGTATTTGCATCTATTGCTCTTTATTAATGGAATAAAGAATCATATATTTGTCTTTAGGTATTACCTCATCTGTTACAAAACAAATGATGATCCTCCAGTCAGCCCAGAAACCTGTGCTGCCATCTTGGAAAAAGCCCGCCTTGACAACTGGGTTCTTGGAAAAACTAAAGTAATTTTTTAATATACTGTATGTGCATTATTGCAATATGTCATTGTTAACTTATTAAGCAATTTTTTTTCTCACCCATGTGGTTGGGGTAGCTCTTGGTCTCTAATGGTTTTGAAAAGAACACCCTTTGCTGGGTACTGTTCCCTGATATCTGGCTGAAATCCTGACCCTGTAAAGTGTTAAAATTCTGATCAGCTTTAGTGAGGCCACAGTGCAAAGCAGTATGTGGCAACGACACTGCTTGCCTTGTCTTTCCAAAAAATGTGGTAGCAAGGATCCCAGTGAGCTTCGTCCAAGCTTTCTCAAGGATAAGAAGTTATACTTCTTCCCTGGAGCAATCAGAATCACAATGGGAGAGGAAAAGGTTTTGGCTTTCCAGCCAGAGACCTCTGTGGCAGACTTTGCTGACCACTGAGAGAAGAGATAGCAGGGTGATCCCATATATGTGAAGTGGGGGGAAGACTTTATTATAAGAGAAACACGTGTCTATCCCCATACTCTTGCATTTGGTTCTAGCTCACTAGTCTTCCCAGTGTGCCAGAGTGGGACACCCACCCACCCCCAACTGACAGATCTTGGGAGATCTGCCAGAGAAAAGAAGTGTCAGGCAACTACTGCACTAAGTATCTTTATTTGCTAATGTAACAGAAGCGCCCAGGAAGGATACGGGTAGAGAGAGAGATGGATCCTAAACTATTTGAAATTATCTCAGTGTAGAAGAAACAGCTGTTCTTCTTCTGAGACATCTTCCTGGATACGTGGGAGAGAAGCCATGAAGTTACCTCCTCCTCAACCTTTATTTCCCCCTACTGTCTTAGTGATGCTAATGGACAACATGCAGCCAAAGGAAGCATGTCTTGAGATGCGAGATCTATAACTTACGTTTACTTTAATTAGGGTTAACCTGTATCTGTACCAACGACTGATCAAAGATCGGGGGAATTTTGCAAAATAAGCATAATTACTGTCTTAATGGCACAAGCTCTTTCTACACATTTTATTTTATCCTAACTTACACCAGGAATATGTTTGTATCCCTTGTGCTGGACTAGTTTTTCAGGGGTTATATGATCTTCATGCTTGATACAAGCAATTTAGTAAATAAACAATGCCTTAAATTTAAAATTTGAAAGCAGAGAGATTGAAGGTTCCAGATTTGGATCATGTTTATGTAACATACATCAGATTTGTGAGGTTAGCAAAACTGTCAGCCTTATAGTTTTGAAACAGATTTATAGTTACAGACTGAAGTTTTGCACTGGGTCTTTAAAACATCTTCCCATGAAAGCATGAACAAGCAGGGACTGACAAAAGATGTTGAAGGGGAGAGCAAGGTAAATTAATACCCTAAACAATCAAAATGCTATCATCTTTAACAAGAATGATCCTTTAGTTACTACAGCTAAAGCGTCTGTTCATCATTTGAAACCAACTTGTAACTTGTAACTCTGTTTGATGTTAAATGGATTGAGTGCATACAGGGCCTGGGAAGGTAATTAACACTTTTGCTTGTCTGCCTACTCTTTTTAAGGTATTCCTCAAATACTATCACGTGGAGCAGCTAAATTTAATGCGGAAGGAGACAGTTGACATGATTATTTTGATTCAAGCTTGTGTCAGAGGGTGGCTGGGTTCAAGGAGATACAAAAAGATAAAGGAGCAAAGGGAACAAAGTGCTATTAAAATACAATCAGGTAATAGCTTTAAAACATTTCACATTTTGCTTAAAGCTAGTGCATGTGTACAGTTGATAGATGGATGTGCATGCTGGATGTGGATTTTGCTGTTTTCCTGCTATTACATTTGACAAAATATCTTACACTTGGTGATACCTGTTCTTACAAAGAAAAATTTCTTTTAACCAGGTTATGACAATCTCTTTACTGAAGTTACATTTATCAATGTTACGTTTAAAAGGCAATTTTAACAATGGAAGGATGTGATTGCACGGATGATACTGTTATTAATAATATTCTGGCATGCTCTGACAAGGTTGTATAATGTAATAATGAAAATAAAATGTATTAACCATCCTGGATAATAAGACCAATTACACTGTTGATGGAGACATCAACTGAAATTTTTAATACATTTCAAACATCATCTTATTTTACATTCTGATTCTCTTGTGTTTTGTATTCATTTAATTCATAATAACTTTACTTACCAGAAACCATAGTTTTTATATAGATTTACTTCTTGTCTTGTTTGCCTTTTTTGTTTTTGAAAGACAAAGCCTGCAAAATATTTATGAATATTTTAATGGAGTTCTGTAATTCCTTCCAGATTTTTTTTTATTCTTACAGCCTTTTGTGTACCCAATAGATTATTTAATTTTTTACCATCTCTTTTCAGCTTATAGGGGTTTTGTTGCTCGTAAAGAATACACAAATGCAAAACGTAATAAAAAAGTGGAAGAATATATTACTAGACTTCAAGCAGGTAAGAATTGTTTGCTTTCCTGGCTTTTAATGTGCTATCCATACACAATGTGTTGATCCAGATTCTTTGCTACTACCTAGCTACGCTTATCGACTATGCTCATTTACACATTCTGAGATAGAATTTATCTATCATGTATCTATATACAGTGGTTGAAATGGGTCAATGTATTCCATTACCTGTACCTCAAAGTGGCTTAGAGGCACTTTCCACAGCTGTGAAGCGGGCTGGTTAAGTGCTATAGCAGGGCTTTTCACTCCTAGTCTGATATGTCTAAGTATTACAGCTGGCATTGTTGAAGCCCCATATGATACTGTCTGCATATAATGTGTGTGTGTGTGCTGTTCTATTAGGAATAGGTTTTGTTACTTATCAGTAATAGTTATATTTGAGAAGACTAGAACCTGTAGTTTCGGATTCCTTTTTGCCATTGCTCAATCTAACCTAGCAAAATATTCCTTCTCTTCTGCATCAATAATCACCTTGGGCCCAGGTGTATGCTATGCAACATCCCTTTTTCCTCCCTGTATTTCTGTCTCCCCTGTCACTGCAGAGATGTCCCCAAGCCAGATGTAGTCTAGGCAGCTCTGAAATCAGCAGCAGCACAACTAGAGAGGCACAGGTCTGAGAACAGCTGGCACACATACGCACAGCACTTTCAGTAATCACAAAGATGGCAACCCCAAATACAAGCTAGTGCTGCCAGTACCCAGGCTATCTAGATTTAAACTACCTCAGATATGCATTCATGAGTATATACTGACACCAGTGCTGTTTTTAATCATTGTCAGATGCATCCGTTAATTGCACTGAGCCAATGTTTCTGTGTACGGAAGAGCACTTCACTGCAGTTGGTAGAACTTCATCAGTGTAGAAAAAAATCTAAAACCAGAATAAAACCCAGTGATTTGCCAAAAAATAATTACACATCTGAAAGTCGTCAATTATATTAGGATATTTAGCAAATGCAAAAGTATGAATTTACAATTCGCTGTTTGTTGATCTCCCCCATGTTTCTGGTTGTCCACCTTCTCTGTCCTGTGTGCAGTTTCATTTCAGCTTTTTTCAGTGCATGAGAAGCCAGAACAAAATGGAATGCCATTTTTCCTTAGCTCTCACAGGTTTTTCCCCCTGATTTATTGCTAAAGCAATACAAAACTCCTCTTCCAGTTTGAAAACAAAGCTTGGACAGCTACTATCTCATAATAAAGTTCTCGGGAAACTTCAAAGGTGATCCAGAATAAATCTAAAAGGACTGGACTCAGCTTATATTGGCATGTCCATTGACAACATAACTTTATTTATTTAAAAATAACTCCTGTTGAGTTGCTTTTGTATGAAAATGGAATGAGGATTGGCTCAGAAGTCCAAGAAACTCTAGATGTATTCCAAGTGCTTTACAATTTGCACATTTCTAAGGCCCTGTCAGACTGCAGTAAAAAAAAATTGTGCAACTTCCAATAAGTTTTTTGATTCCTTTACTGTTTATCCAAGATGTCGTTTATGTCCCTTTTATACAGTGCTTTTTACACTGAACCACTGCATCTAGTGGAGCCCAATACTTTAGACATATGAGTAGGAAATGCTAAAGCAAATAAAACCCAGCACCAAGTTATATGAATGTGTTCAATAGACTGTTTATGCTCCTGTCCCAATCTTAAGTGAGTTTGACCTTTCCCTGTGATGCAAAACACTCTCAGCAGAGTTGGAGTAAGAGCTCCCATATCTACCATCTCCTCAAGGTATTTAAATCACCTGAATCCTCTATCCACATAGTCTTGTTACTGCATTTGGAATTAGAGTTCAACAGAAATATTTTGAGAAAACACTGTGTTCTTTTTATTTTGCCAAGGGTTAGCGGATTTGTGCTGAATCCCTGGAATTGCAGACTTGTCCAAATCACAGCACTGTGGACACTATGCCAGTTCCCACTAGGAAACTATTTGCAAGTTCAGGAATTTTTGAAGCAACATTTGGAATGCAATTCAGTTTCTGATCAAGACACTTCAATGTAGATGTCTAAAAGTGACCTAGGTGTCTAAACTCTTATAGTCAGCAGAGCGTAGAGTTGGATTCATTTTATTCAAAACCACCAAATGCTCAGCTCATTTGCTCCTGTGTTGGTATCTAGTGTGATTTGAGATGCTTTAGGTTGTCTTGCCTGGCCTCTAGCTTTATTTCATGTGGCATACTCAACTTCTCTCTCCACAAAGTCCCGTCTGTCTTGTTCTTTCTGCCAGCTCCATGCAGATAGATGCCTTGGCTATCCTGGAGCACTTCAGATTGCACGAGATACCCATGTGCCGGCAACTGCATCAAGCCCCTGGTGACTAGTCAGTGCCTACGTGTCTCAGGGAAGACCCATGTTTGAGTCCTTATTCATCCTGGTTCAGGCCAGAAACTTGAACTTGTGCTTCCCACAAAGCACAAGTAGCGAGTACCCTTGCCACAGTGCACCTGGTTACTGTGGAGCTTAGCACACCTTTCATGATGAGCTTTTTCATTCTGAATACTAAGTCTTTGCAAAAGGAGCATGAGCTAAGTCGTCTGTAACTGCTGAGCTATAAAGTTTTCAGTTTCTCTCTGATTTAGTGAATGTTCAGCTAATTCCAAGTCTGTGCTGGAAGACAGCCTGGTAATCTCTATAGCCTGATAATCAGGCGTTTCCCAGGGAAATGAAAGACTGAGTCAAATCAATTGCCTGAATCAGGCAAAGTAGGTACATGGAGCTGAGAGCACTGTGTTCTAGAGGCGCTTTTATAGCACTGTGCTTCTGCTTCATTCTGCGTTTTCCTGTATTTTCTGTAGTCCAATAAAATACAAGGAAAGAGCTTCCTTGTATCCTCATATAGAATGGGTACAGCTTTCTGAAATCTCAAAGAATTTTTGTGGAACAGAATAATTGCAGATGAAATATAACAACCACCCCAGTCTGTATTTCCTTATGGTTTTTTGTTTAATGCTGTTATCATTTGACTCTCTGAAATGTGTGGGACACCCATTGCTTGTTGCCTAAGGTTGGTTTATATTTCAATTTTTATCAGTTGCCAGAGGATACTTACTCAGGAAGAAGAGAAAAGAACTAACTGAGACAAGAAACAAAGCAGCAATAACAATTCAGTCTCACTACAGGGGATATAAGGAGAGGAAAATCTTCAAAAGGAGGAGGTAGTATTAGTTTCTATCTCTTATGTCACTCAAATGTGTCCCTTTTCAATAACTATACTGCTGAAGAACAGTGATGTAAGCTAAAAGTGGAGCAAATTAGGATTATTCTAGGTACGTATGCAGAGATAATGTACATTCACGTGGAGGTTTTTAATGTCAGTAGCCAATTTTCTCATATTTTTAAGGCCACGGAATAAAGGCATATTTAGGGGAAAGATCAACAATATTGTGCTTACCTGCAATGTTAATGTAATCTGTAGATTAATCTCTTTTTGGAACTAGCTCATCATAAAAAACTCAGACAAGGGCAAGAAATAGGCAACTATCTGCAAGGAACTGTTCTTCTCATCTTAAGCCACTGTATGAGATAAGCATAGGTGATAACACAGAAGTCTTATTCAGATCAAACAGCTAAAAGTTGGGTGAGGTGAATCACATTCTAAGTATCTCTCCAGTGTGGTTGTAGTCCCAGTCTTTGAAATGGAGCTAGTAGCACTTTGCACATCACCATCATTTTTTCAGTGATAGCATTTAAATAGGTGGAAACTAGTCCAGAGAGGTGGAAAACAGCTGTGAAGGAGTCCAGAGTCTTTCAGAGGGAAGGAATAGGCTGGCAGATTTCACCTGGCACTGAAGTTTTACTGATGGTAACAAAGACAGTTTAGGGACTCAGTCTTTTAAATTTGACCTGGACCTATGCCCAGAATAATTCTTTTTGCATTCGTGGTGTGACTTGAGGCAGTTTTCTTTCATGAATACATTTAGGATTGTGTGTATTTATACATATTTGAGGTGCTCAAAAGTTTCTGCCTTGTGTTTTTGTTAACATTATTAATTCTTTACTGTTTTATCCGCCCTCATGAAGCCTAGATTGTTCCCCTAGCAAGTTTCTGTGAAGAGTTTAACAGGGGTGGCCCTTTTCACTTTAAGAAATAATAATCGTCAGAAAGACAGAGACTGGTTTGCTGTCTTTAATTCCAGCTACATGAACTAAATCTTTCCCATGTTGCAATATATCAAATTGTCATTTAATACACAAACACCACCAAAGGTAGTTGTAAAGTTGTCACTGTCCTTCATCTCCTTCAGCTATAATGTTTGCCCAAAACTTTATTCCATTCAGGGGGTCACTTAGAAAGAAACAAACTGAAAATGCAGCATCCGTTAGCGAAAAGGAAAAGGATGAAGAACTTCAAGATAATGAGGAAAGTCCAGCTGGAGTGAAGAGTGCCCTTCCTAAAACAGAAGAGGAAGCAGCTGTCATTGTTCAGAGCCATTACAGAGGCTACAGGGTCCGTAAAAATATAAAGGAACAGTGCAAAAAAATAGCAGAGGAAGAATTATCTGCTGTGGAATTCCTTGAAGCACAACTGCAGCCAGCTCAAAATGATACACTGGAAGAAGCAGCAGACGAGGAGACTCAAGATGAAGCTGATGCTGCTACTGACAGCGAATGCTCTGGGTACGGTGACACAGGGAATGTCCAGGAGCAGCAGAGAACATCCACTGAAGGAGAGGGAGCTTCTGTGAAGCAGAACCCTGTAGCAGAACATGTTGGTGAAGGTGAAGAACAGGACTCTTTGGAAGAGCTCTCCAGGGAATCTTCTGTCAAAGTCACAGCCGAACACGGTCCACAGCAAGAGCAAGGTAATCAAGCCATGGTCAGTGCAGATGGGCAAAATCAAGAATCTGCTGTGGTACAGCCCAGGACTGACAGGGATGTGGAAAGAAACCACCTGAAACATGAAGCAGCGACGCCTACAGGATATAAAGGAATTACAAGAAAAGAGTCACTAAGAGGCTCATGGAAGCAAGTTGAGGCAGAAAAACAAGGTTCAGAAGATAAAGAGAAGGCAGCAGTGGTTATTCAGAGCAGTTACCGGGGTTACAGAAGGAGGGGACAACTCAGAAAAGAAGGGAAACTACTTTGCAAAAGTCAAGAGAAAACTACAAAGGAGCCAACAGAAGCAGTACATGTTCAAATTAACGATACCCAAACAAAAAAAGATAGGGAAGGCACCGGTACAGAGGCTGAAGACTCTAAGACACTGAAGGGAGACTCAGAGAAAGAGGCTTGTGATTTGGCAGCATTTTCACGGCAGGTAAGAAGATTATAAGCTACATATGTTTAGCACAATACTCTGCACAATGACAGAATAGCAACGTTATTTTACCAGCTTCAGTGGCACAAAGGTTTTACTCTTTAAACTCACACTGAAATTTTGTAATGAGTGTTCTATAAAAATCCATATTTTGGATTGCAAGAGAAAATACCATTTTCAGAAAGCAGGGAACAACATGGATTCACCAAGGGGAAGTCATGTCTGACTAATCTGATAGGCTTCTACGATGGTGTGACTGGATGGGTAGATGAGGAGAAGGCAGTGGATGTTGTCTACCTTGACTTCAGCAAGGCTTTCGACACCATCTCCCACATCATCCTCACAGACAAGCTTAGGAAGTGTGGGGTTAGATGAATGCATAGTGGGGTGGATTGAACAGTGGGTGACAGATAGAGCGCAGAGGGTTGTGGTTAGTGGCGCAGAGTCCAGTTGGAGGTCAGTAACAAGTGGTGTTCCCACTGGGGTCAGTACTGGGTCGAGTCCTGTTCAATTCCTGTTCAATTCATCAATGACCTGGATGAAGGGATACGGTGTATCATCATCAAGTTTGCTGATGACATAAAATTGGGAGGGGTGGCTGACACACTGGAAGGCTGTGCTGCCATACAGCATGACCTGGACAGGCTGGAGAGTTGGGTGGAGAGGAACCTAATGAGTTTCAACAAGGGCAAGTGTAGGGTACTGCGTCTGGGGAGGAACAACCCCGAGCATCAGTACAGGTTAGGGGCTGACCTGCTGGAGAGCAGCTCTGTGGAAAGGGACCTGGGAGTCCTGGTGGACAATAGGATGACCACGAGCCAGCAATGTGCCCTGGTGGCCAAGAAGGCCAATGGCATCCTGGTGTGCATCAAGAAGAGGTGGCCAGCAGGTCGAGGGAGGTCCTCCTCCCCCTCTACTCTGCCCTGGTGAGGCCACATCTGGAGTATTGTGTCCAGTTCTGGGCTCCCCAGTTCAAGAAGGACAGGGAACTGCTGGAGAGGGTCCAGCAAAGGGCTACTAAGATGATTAGGGGACTGGAGCATCTTTGTTACAAGGAAAGGCTGAGGGACTTGGGTCTTTTTAGCCTAGAGAAAAGAAGACTGAGGGGGGATCTTATCAATACTTATAAATACGTAAGGGGAGGGTGCCAGGTAGGTGGGAACAGTCTTTTTTCAGTGGTGCCCAGTGATAGGACTAGAGGTAACGGGCACAAACTTGAGCATAGGAAGTTCCATCTAAACATGAGGAGGAACTTCTTTACTTTGAGGGTGGCAGAGCACTGGCACAGGCTGCCCAGAGAGGTGGTGGAGTCTCCCACACTGGAGACATTCAAAACCCACCTGGACGCCATCCTGTGCAACTGCTGTAGGTGTTCCTGCTGTGGCAGGGGGGTTGGACTAGATGATCTCCAGAGTTCCTTTCCAAGCCTGAGCATTCTGTGATTCTGTGAAAGACAAAGTTAGAGCACTGGCAAAAAAAAATGTTAGGTTTAACCTGGTATAGATTAAATGCAGAAGCTTTGTCTTTGTTTATTGAAATGTGCATTTACCCAGCAAGACCCTTAATTCACTAAATTTATGAAATGTCTCTCTAAATGAAACTAAAAGTTTCTGTGTCAATGTCAGGGACTCACAAATGTGCAGAGAAATATGCCTACAGCTGTAGAAGGTATTTTGCATCAGCAAGGCACTGTCTGCTCACATGTGTGAACCAATATGAAGTAGCTGCTGGACTGGGCTCCAGTGTGGAGTTTCCTACGTGTCTTTTTTTCCTTCTTTTTTGTTTCTTCACTTTTTTGATTCTTCTTTTTTTCTTCCTTTTCTTTTTTTTCCTTCATATTTTTCTTCTTTTTCTTCTTCTCTTTTTCTCCATCTTTTTTCTTTTTTTAAGGGGGATGAGAATGTAAATGTGGTAGGGTTCTACACTGCAGTAAGTGGAGCAATACCTTTTAAATTCACTCTCTAGTCCACTATTTTACCTTTGATTATCTTGGAACATGTATATGTATTCATACAGTAATGTAAAATCCTGTGTTATATATTTCAGATATCAAAATTATCCGAAGACTACTTAGCATTGCAGCAAAAATTGAATGAAATGATATTGTCACATCAGCTGAGACCCGTGATGCTGTCCAAAGATAAGCAAGCTAATGGCCGACTTTCTTCTCATGTTTGTCAGTCAGGTAATGTTAAACCTTAGCAGAATTTTCATTTGTAAACAGGACTGTCAAGAAGCGACTCCTAATCATGTTTTTAAAGGCCAGGGAACTAGTAGATGAGTTAGCTCTGGCTTGTCATATAACTCAGGCTGTACATTTTTGTACTAAGCACCATATCAGTACATACATGGAACATAGTTTCCAGGGAAATATCCAAGCCTGGTCAGGTTTTACATATTTACCATTTTTCTTGGTATTTTGTTTCAGTGCTGCTTAAGATTGGTAAGTGAATCATAGTAAGACCTAGACATAGCACCTCCAGGAATACATTTATTTGGTAAAAATTCCACATTGGTTCTTTTTTACTCATATGTTGCTCAACTGTGTGTGCTATTGGTAAGATATGGGACTGTGTTTTAAAACCAAAATATTTTTTTAAGTACTATGTCAAACAATTTACCAAAGTTTGTCACATATATGCTAAGTGAAGTTTTAGCTATCCACAAATACAACTGAGGCTATCAAAACTTGTAACTCCTACCCATGTTGGTGGGTATGTCCTTAAAATTGCAAGTAAAGTTTTATTAATAATTGGCATCCATTTAACTCACACACTTAAGAGGAGATTACCTCTGAAAATACACTCCAACGTTATTTATATTCCAGTTAACATGGGCAGTGGGGGTTCCCAAAATGCAGGCATGCTTGGAGCAGGTTATGTGGCAGTGGGGAGGAGTACTGGGATAATAAAGATGGAAGACGTGGGATTCAGAGCGTGCAGGTCATTAAGACCTGTGCCCTGTAGAAAGGTCCACAAGGAGCTGACTGAGCTGCTCAGTCCTCTTCAGTTGGAACAGACCTAACAGGGGGTTTCCTCAGCCTGTGTCTTGGGCCGCAGATGTGGAGGAAGATGAGGGCAAACATGTCAGATGACTGGATTGGTCTTCATTTTTGCCAGCCTGTGCCTCTGCACTGCCTCTGGGGAAGATCTTTGCTTGCCTCTGCACAGCTGGGACGAGATCCAGGACTGTCCCTCACTGCCCAGAGCTAATTGTACTATTTTCACTATAATATTGTGGATTCAGTTGTCATGTATGCTGAAACTTCTTTCTGTTCCCATGGCTACATTGAAGAGATCCTAAAAGTACTTCACCCCCGCTTTGCAGTCCTCTCAAATGGGCAAGCTGCTAAAATGCGGGCTTGGTGTTTACAGAAGCTAAACCTCTAAGTGTGAACTGGCTGCTGCTAGATAATCTATGCAGTTCAGCCTGTTTCCAAGACCAAAGTCTGCAAAAGAAAACAAATTTGAAATGGAAAACTAAGTGCCATGATCTTTCATTAAAGACAGAGCCATGTTTGTGATTGTCACTGATGGGATTATACTGAGTACTCTGTGAAATACTGCTAATTTTTGACAAGATAAATGTGAGGAATTAAAAATACATGCATTGAAAAATAACTTGATTCTTGGAGCACCTCTTCTATGAGGAAAGGCTGAGAGAGTTGGGGTTGTTCAGCCTGGAGAAGAGAAGGCTCCGGGGAGACCTTATTGCGGCATTCCAGTACCTAAAAGGGGCCTACAGAAAAGGTGGGGAAGGACTTCTAACTAGGGCAAGTACTGATAGGATGAGGGGGAATGGCTTTAAACTGGAAGAGGGCAGATTTAGATTAAACATTAGGAATAAATTTTTCACTTTGAGGGTGGTGAGGCACTGGAACAGGTTGCCCAGAGAAGTTGTTGAGGCCCCATCCCTGGAGGTGTTTAAGGCCAGGCTGGATGGGGCCTTGAGCAACCTGGTCTGGTGGGAGGTGTCCCTGCCTATGGCTGGGGTTTGGAATTCGATGATCTTTAAGGTCCCTTCCAACTTAAACCATTCTATGATTCTTACACATTTTCCTACAGAAGCTAGAGAAGAGAGGTAGGTAGAGGGAAAGGGAATACACAAATCGCTGTTTTATCAGTTAAAGGTCTCATTACTTACACAAGTGAACCAGGTGAAAATGTATCGATATGTTCATGCCATGTGCAAAATGGAGCAAGTCTACCCTTCACATTGCTATAAATTTAAGTATCTCTACAGGAGACAAAACGATGCCAGGGTTTGTCATCTGTGCATGCAACCCTGCTTAAAGTGGTGACCAGTCGGCCACTTCACTCCCCTTTATCTCTGAAAATGTCCTGCTGCTTTAAACCTTTGTGGTGTCATAATGCAGCGGTTTTCCAATGTTAAAGTGTGTGAAAGTGCTGTGTTGTATCCTTTTAAACAATGACATGAAAAATTTCATACATTTCTTTGAACCAAGTCAAAATGCTTTTTAAGACAACACTGAAACAGTTGTTTAGTTTCACAAGACACCAGGTCTTTGGCCTCATTTTATTAAAAAAAAGTAAGATTTTTTCACAAGCTAATGTTGTGTGGTCTTAACAAAAGAAGGATTTATTTTCTTTTATGTTTTCTCCTGACAAATGTCTGTATGTGTGACATGACAGCATTTAGCTCTTTTGTGCATCAGGAAGAATCTGTAAGAAAATTCTGATGAATTACAAGCCTCTCCTTTTTTCCTTTTTATCTTATGGGTACAAAAATTGAATGTTTGCTATTTTGACTAATTGCCTTTTATAAAAAATGTCAGCAATAACAATCATAACTTTAAAACAGTAGGAAGCATCAAAAAGAGAATCCTGAATGCCTATATTCATATAGATTAAAACATACTTTGTAGTCAAGGCATGCTCATTTCAAGATGGCTCGTGCAGCATTTTAGAAAATTATTTTTTTCAAAATAAATATGGTGGACACATGCTTTTGGTTTTGTTTAAATTGCTGCAAGTTGGCATGTAGACAAGGTGAGTACAGAGCTCAGGAGGAGTTACTCTTTTCAAAGCTGAATGCATTTAAAAAGAAATAGTTGGTGCTATTTGACTAAAAAGCAATGACTGAACTCACTAGAGAGAAATGTGCCACTAAACCACAGGCCAGCTAAACTTGTCCTACCAGCCCTTAAGCACTGTAAAGCACTAGTTGGCCTCTTCTATCTCAAACCAAACTAACCCTTCCAGCACATTTACTGTAAAGAGGGACTGGTGGAGGATGTTAAGGTTGGGGGCAGACTTGGCTGCAGTGATCATGAGAAGATACAGTTCAGGATTAAGTGCAGTATGCACAAAATGACAAGTAGGGTTAAAACCTTAGACTTCAGGAGGGCTAACTTTGATCTCTTCAAGGAATTGCTTGGAGAAATCCCATGGGAGAGGGTTCTAGAGGGTAGGGGGCTCAAGAGAGCTGGCTGATATTTAAGCATCACTTCCTCCGAGCTCAGGATCGGTGCATCCCTAAGAGCAAGAAATCAGGCAAGGGAAGCAGGAGACCTGCATGGCTGAGCAGGGATCTTCTGAAAAAGCTCAGGTGGAAGAAGGAAGTTTACAGTATGTGGAAGAAGGGGCTGACCACTTGGGAAGAGTGTAGGAATGCTGCCCAGGTATGCAGGGATGAAACGAGGAAAGTCAGGGCAGCCTTGGAATTGAACCTGGCAAGGGATGTCAAGGCCAATAGGAAAGATTTCTTTAAGTACGTAGGACGCAAAAGGAAAACCAGGGAAAATGTGGGCCCGCTCTTGAACGAGATGGGTGCCATGATGACAGATGATGCAGAGAAGGCAGAGTTGCTGAGTTGCTGAGTCTTCACTGCTCGGGCCAGCTCTCGGGGGTCCCAGACTTTGCGGGTAACAGAGAAAGTCTGGAGGAAGGAATACTTTCCCTTGGTTGAAGAAGAACATGTTCGGGAACAATTAAGTAAACTGGACACCCACAAGTCCATGCAGCCTGATGGGATGCACGCGCGAGTGCTGAGGGAGCTGGCGGAAGTCATTGCTGGGCTGCTCTCCATCATATTTGAAAGGTCCTGGAGAACAGGGGAGGTGCCTAAGGACTGGAGGAAAGCCAATGTCACTCCAGTCTTCAAAAAGGGCAACAAGGATGACCCGGGAAACCACAAGCTGGTCAGCCTCTACTCCGTCCCTGGAAAGATGATGGAACAGTTTGTTCTGGGTGTCACCTCCAAGCATCAGGAGGAAAAGGTTATCCGAAGTAGTCAACATGGATTCACCAAGGGGAAGTCATGTCTGACTAATCTGATAGGCTTCTACAATGGCGTGATTGGATGGGTAGATGAGGAGAAGGCAGTGGATGTTGTCTACCTTGACTTCAGCAAGGCTTTCGACACCATCTCCCACATCATCCTCACAGGCAAGCTTAGGAAGTGTGGGTTAGATGAATGCACAGTGGGGTGGATTGAACAGTGGTTGACAGATAGAGCGCAGAGAGTTGTGGTTAGTGGTGCAGAGTCCAGTTGGAGGTCAGTAACAAGTGGTGTTCCCACTGGGGTCAGTACTGGGTCGAGTCCTGTTCAATTCCTGTTCAATTCATCAATGACCTGGATGAAGGGATACGGTGTATCATCATCAAGTTTGCTGATGACATAAAATTGGGAGGGGTGGCTGACACACTGGAAGGCTGTGCTGCCATACAGCATGACCTGGACAGGCTGGAGAGTTGGGTGGAGAGGAACCTAATGAGTTTCAACAAGGGCAAGTGTAGGGTACTGCGTCTGGGGAGGAACAACCCCGAGCATCAGTACAGGTTGGGGGCTGACCTGCTGGAGAGCAGCTCTGTGGAAAGGGACCTGGGAGTCCTAGTGGACAATAGGATGACCACGAACCAGCAATGTGCCCTGGTGGCCAAGAAGGCCAATGGCATCCTGGTGTGCATCAAGAAGAGGTGGCCAGCAGGTCGAGGGAGGTCCTCCTCCCCCTCTACTCTGCCCTGGTGAGGCCACATCTGGAGTATTGTGTCCAGTTCTGGGCTCCCCAGTTCAAGAAGGACAGGGAACTGCTGGAGAGGGTCCAGCAAAGGGCTACTAAGATGAGTAGAGGACTGGAGCATCTTTGTTACGAGGAAAGGCTGAGGGACTTGGGTCTTTTTAGCCTAGAGAAAAGAAGACTGAGGGGGGATCTTATCAATACTTATAAATACTTAAAGGGAGGGTGCCAGGTAGGTGGGAACAGTCTTTTTTCAGTTGTGCCCAGTGATAGGACTAGAGGTAACGGGCACAAACTTGAGCATAGGAAGTTCCATCTAAACATGAGGAGGAACTTATTTACTTTGAGGGTGGCAGAGCACTGGCACAGGCTGCCCAGAGAGGTGGTGGAGTCTCCCACACTGGAGACATTCAAAACCTGCCTGGACGCTGTCCTGTGCAACCTGCTGTAGGTGACCCTGCTGTGGCAGGGGGGTTGGACTAGATGATCTCCAGAGTTCCTTTCCAACCCTGAGCATTCTGTGATTCTGTCCAGCTAGTCAGTGAATGCTCTGCTCCAGTAAGTCAAACCACCCCAAAAACTAGTCCTCCTACAGTTCTTGACAGAACTCTTGTCCCCAGTCTTCCTGTAGCCAACTTTCCCTTGATACCAGAGGCAGTATTACACTTTGAGCTGGGTCTGGCTCCTTGGCCCTTCTTGCACAGCTGGTCTGAGCTGGGCAGCTGTAGTTTGTGTTTGCTGTGTTCAGCTGTTGCCCCAGGTACCTTGTACAACTTGTGTGGCTACTTATGATAAACGTAATAAAGGTGACTTTTGCCAGACAATGAATTTAAAAAAGCATGAAGGCAGGCAAGCTGGGTTCTAGTCAAGCCCTGTGTTCTGCCAGCCTTCCTGGCCATGATGGAAAGTTTCACTCTCCGCAACACAGTGGGTTTGACAGTGGACGCCAGGCTCAGTGGCTCACCTACGGTATGGAGCGATGGCAGCAGGGACCTGAGCCTTGATTTCTCACATCCCCACAGCCATATTCGTAACTGCTAACCAGTCCACTGATAGACCTTTCTTGGTATGGAATGGGAACTTTCTTCTTCTACGTTTGAACATAATTCACACAACAGGACAACTGTTTCCTTTCCAGCTATGACCAATGCACAGGATATTGAAGAAAGAGAATATACTTAGTAATTCCCCAGCTTGCCTGTGGGCTGGTTGGAGCCTAAGCATTACAGAGCTCAATCACAAAGCTGCATTGTCTTAAGTAGATGTTTATTATAGCAAACATGATCTAACTACTTGGAGAGAATATTTAAGTAAAAATATGCCAGTGTTCAGTTCATTTAGGTTGTACTGTCTACAGTACAGGAGTTATCAGCATTCTGGGTATCGTACTTTTTTCCTGTATGCAATGTAGTAAGATAACTACATAAAACAAAGACTTGAGGTAATGTGCTGCAGACTGTCATGCTAAAGTGAAGTAGGTAGACATGGTGAGTGATCCATTGTCTATGAAACAGGGAGGAGCCTTCCTGTCTTCTTGCCTACATTATGTGTTACAGTACAATTTACACACATACGTTGACAGAAAGATATGCTTTTACTGCAGGTTTCCCTCCAGGGCTACCTTTGCTGTCCTACCCTTATGAAGGCAAGGACTGTTGAGTTTTAGCTGTTCTTTAAATCATGTAGTATTTACCTATTTGTAATTACTCTGGTCATTTACATTTATTTACACTTATTCCTCAGCTTCACTAGTTTTATATGTCATTTAACAGCTATAACATGCGAATTGTATTTTATAGCTGTATGCCAGATAGCAATACTTGTCTGCCTTCGTCTGTGAGTAGGTGGCTGTTGTTCAGTTTGAGAATTTACCTGCTCCTCTGATAAAATATTTTATTACATTGCTCCCCACAAAAGGGGAGGAACTGGGGGGCAGCCAGATGGCATACTGTGACAAATGTTCAGATTTTCAAAACTGTTTATTTTAATAAAAATACAAAGCCTGCAGTTTAAAGAACATATGAGCAAAAAGGTTATACGAATCTTAAATCCACAAGGTTAAGTTGTTCTTAAGTGAATTTGTTTGTGTTCATAAAAATGCATAAAGCAAGCTGCACAGGATTCCTGGAATAAACAAAATTCCCTGTGGCTCGAATTTCTGAGTAGGTTGTGTTTGCTTGCTAAATGCTTTCAGCTAAACATAATGGCTGCATCGCAGGCCTGCACCTTTGGACTGCTAGTGAGCCTTGGGTTATGGTGGTGTCAGAATAGATGCACAAATAGTCACTGTCAAGTTCTATGAGGGCAAAGCCTGAAGTGAGGGGAATTTGGTCATTATGGGAGAAAATTTTTTCTTTTTTCTCCAGATGAATAATGGCACCCATCCTTGTAAGTATTAAATGACGGTTCAAGTACAAAATCTCAGGAAGAGAATTTTCTATATCTAGAATGAAATTCACATGGTACAAGGAACTCCGGTGCAGCTGAGGACCTTTTCAGCTCCACAAAGCAGTGAGATGGGCAGGGTTTTCATCCAGGATTCCTCCTGCTGTAGGCTGCCGCAGCGCTATTTGCAAGGAAACGGGAGCCTGTGTAGCGCTGGGTGTGCAGAGCATTATTCACTGGATGACCTTTCTTCTTTGCGAGTGAGTGGCCAGCCAGGGAGCACTGAGGTGTGGGACTGGAGAAAAGCAGAGTAGTCAAGCACTTCTGCTGTTTGGTCATTCTCAGCTACTGGAGCGGCCCTTTGGACACCATGCAGCCAGGACATAGAAAACCTGTGCTGGGAGCTGATCAGGTCCATGCAGAGCATAAGATTTGGGAGGTCATGGAAATGGAGTACAGCCATTTTCCTTAAACATCCTCTCCTAAATAGCAATAATCCCAGGTCACCAGACTCCAAAATGAGAGTATTAGTGTCAGCCAGAGAATGAAACTGCTTTCCTCAGTGGGGCTAGCAGGACTTAGGTGCAAGAGATCAAACGCTCTCAACTTCTGCTGGATGCAGTCAGAAAGTTCTCAGTCTCTTGCAGTTCCTAGTTCTAGGTCTCTGCCACAATAATTACTCTGTTTTCTCCAGATTGATAAGCATTTGCATCCATCAACTGTAATTTCCAAATCTGGCTGTGGTAAATGTCCCATGAATACACAATGCCTAAAAATTACTAACCAGAATGTTAAAGAGCAGTGCTTTTCTATGGGTAAATCCTAAACTTGAGTAATTACATCCTCATACTGTGTACAATTAGGACAGTAAAAAGGTATGCACGCAAATGTTGTAAGCAGTAATAGCTGTTCACTTCTCATTAACAAGTCCTGGAATTCCAGTTCCTGTATTTGCATTTTCCTGATTACTTCCAAGCCCCTCTACAAATCTCATAAAATTACTCTCTTACTCTTGATTTTCTTCCTGCTTTATTCTGAGCCTGGCTTTATGCTTCCTGTCCCCATAGATGTGGAACAGCACTGAATAAAACATGTAACATTTCACTTAAGTGACCTGAAGATGGGTTTATCCATTTCTCCAGGTGGCCTAATAAATAGAGACCTTTCATCACTTAGATGCTTATCACAGCTGTAACCACACTATTTCTCCAGTCTTCAGTATAAGATCTCTTGTAAGTCACACGTTCGTTTACATTCGCATCCATGGATGCCGATTCCTTGAGATTATTGTCTTCCAAGCTTATCGTTGTATGTCAGAATGTGCAGACACAGTTCAACCTAAAGGGCTCTTGATGCTGGTTCATCTTTATTCAAGTATTTCTTGCTCATTCTTGAGTGTTTCAAGCACATGCAGCTCTCCGCAGTTTTTGTAGTTTGTGGTGGTGTTCAGGACACACAGACATCAAATGAGCTGGTCCTAAATTTCATTGTCCCTTTTCTTATTTTTTCAGTACATTTGTACCTTTCAGTGAGCTGAAAGTAGTAATACCTTGTAACTGAACACTGTAGAGTCAAAGAGTGTGTGCGCAACTTACGTGGGAACCTTTGAGGTAGCGTTAGGCGAATTAGCTGAGACACCGATAGGAATAAGGAATTTTCCAAAGATTTGCTAAACCTTCTTTAATGGTACCTAGCAGCCCCACTGTTCACACGCCTTTGCTGACCCTTAACTCTGTAATTCATTCATTCTTATGGAGAATGACCTTAACTTTCATTAAACTTTCTATCATCACTTGATCAAATGTATGTTCTGACAGCCTGCTTCAGCTTTGGGCAGCAGAGAGATGTGACTTCCTGGGCACGGGTTACAGCGTGGCTGACATTTGCTGCTAAGGTTCGAAAGCAAAGCATCCATGTCATGAGACCAAAACCTCTTTCTTTTGACTAATTGAGTATACTGACTGCATGCACTTAAGCAGTTTGAGGAAAATCCTTCTCCCTTTCAACTTGTTCAACTCGTCTTCCTGTTGGTAAAACCTTTAAAAGGAATTTGTGTGTAGCATCAAAAGTTTTTATTTCCAATGTCTCCTATGCATTGCTTCTAAGGCACAGGAATGTGTCACAGCACTGACAGCACCTGTGCAGGTAGATATAACCGTAGGGCATGGGCTGGCTGCAGCTTTGGGAGTCTCAGCACAGTCCTTCCTTCAGTCCAACGCCTTGGCTGTGTTAATGACTAGCTGGGACATAACCTGAAGCAAGTCTCAGTGTGTCTTTCTTTGTGCATCTCATTTACCCTGCTAGTAGGATAGGGATGATAGTGCTAACCTGACATTTCTGAAGTGCTTTGACAGCTGCTGTTGTGGAAGGTTTTCGTATCAGTGTTGTAACATATGTATTTAAATGTTTGTTAGATAGAAAGCATCAGTTTTCCTTGTACAGATAAAGCATGCAGCCAGATCTTGCTAGATACGCTTGAAGTCTTAAGAAAAAATAGGCTATAAGATATTTTACTATTGAAAGCCTGAGCTTCAACAGAAACCTTCTCTCTGTAATAAACTCTAGAAGCAACATAATTGGCCTATTAATAAGTGAATTATTTTACTCTTCCTTTCTGCTTCATAGCCTACTGCAGAAAGGTATAGGCCATCTGGAAAATAAACGCATCAAACTCACCATTTATCAGGCTTGGGTATCTAATTTGCTTTCCACCTGTAACTCTACTAAGTAAATGATTTCTGGAATTATCAGCAACTAATGAGAAAGCAAATTTTACTTTGTCCAGTGTGTTATCCAATACAAGCAACTACCACATCAGCTGTATTTCAGTAGCAATGAACACCCAAAGCTAAGTGCAGAAGGAAATCACAGGTTCACTTTCCTGTGAAACAAAGAAAGCTAAACCCATCAAACTATTTTTTACTTACTGTGTAATTTGGAGAAAAAACTCAGAATTGCATTTTCAGCCTTCCATGTAATTTTAAAAAGGAACGATGGAGTTCCAAGCTTAGAAGGCTGGCTGCCCCAACGTGGTACTTATGTCCCCTCAATTCTTTCTAATAACTTGTACATATGTACAATGCATGAGCCGAGATGAAAAGCTATTTTTTACTGAAGCCTTTATCATTGTCAAAATGATGTCTTTTGAATGTAAGAGTCGTCGTCTTTGCAGAGCATATATGCAGAAAGTACACAAGTAATTTTAGTTGGAATAACTGTAATCTGGAATACGATAATGCTTTATGTGTTTGACAGTGATGAATTAAAGAACGTAACAGCATACATAGTGATGAATTCTTAGGGGACAATAAAAACTTTTTAGGTATTATGAGAGCCTTTTCCTTGGGATTTTCCTAAAGCTCCAAATTTGGCTTCATTTTCTTTTTCCAGATTTTCATGCAGTCATGATCTTTGACAGAATTTTTGAAACTATCCTACAGACAAGGGGTTTGGTGTTTCTATTCAACTACACTGAATTTTAAGGCTTTTTTTTTAAAAAGGTATTGTTTCCAGTTTAGGCTCCTGTTGTGTTTAAAAATAAAACATGGAAGATATGCCTCTACTCTGTCACAAATGGAAACTCAGATAACTCCAGGTGGCCTATTTGAAATGCAGCAGGGTAACAACAGCCCACATAAGAGCACTGTCAGACCTGCTATACCTATTCAAATCAAAGAATGTAATTTATATTTAATACAGGTTACTGAAATGAATTTATTTCATCTAAATTTCATTGTTTAACATGAATTATCTGTACCCTGGCTTAGAAAAACACCATTGTTCTCTTAAGTGCAAAATGTTAAAAGATACTTGTTCATTCATTACATGAGAAGCAGTCTGCATTTCAGATAAGAAACTAAAACAATAAATGTAATCACTATCCAACAACAATTTAAATTAACATTATTCATCCTGCCTCCTCTGTATATCCATGACCTTTACAAGCCTTTATTTATCACACATAACAAAAAACTTACACAGCTAATTTTGCAGGAGTCAACCCTGATGTATTACTGATCGTTTCTCATTTAAAATGATTGTGCCACCTCCTTAATTAAAAAGATGTCTGATGTACATGGAAGAGTTTTCATTTTTATCATATAAAAGGGTTTCTGATGGTCATTAGAGAACAAAATACATTCTTCCTTCTAAGACTCAATCACATATAGTTAGCACATTGGGGTTATAGAGTTAAAGTCACTTCATGTGAAAGAGGATTAGATCAGCAGAACACACTTCAGTAATTCATCGGGAGCTAGATCCTCATTCCACCCTCACGCTATATTCATTTATGAGTAAGGACATGCTTTTGATCATGGATTGTCCTCTGAATACTTCTGTGACGGGACAAGGACAATCTAAAACGTCACTGGATAATGCAATATACCTGGACACAAGGTTCACCGTGCCTAGACCTTGTGCTGTGACTTCATTCATCACCCTGTATGTGTCCCTGTGACCCATCTCTGTTGTAGGTGTTCTGCTGCCCTGCAGCCCCCGCCTCCTTCATCACAAAGGAATTGCCATATCCCCCTATTAACTTTTCCTGTAGCTGAAGCTGAATGTAAGGTGATCATGCTCATCACACTGTACGTTTGTGGTTCCTCAGCCCCCCAGAGTCAGTTCTGTGGTCTCAGAACCTATAAGCCTATGAACCGTTGGCAGCCCTATATCTTAGACTAGCAGAACTGCACATAGATATTTAACAAGCAAATATCCAAGACATTTTTCTAGTTCCCCATGTGCCAACCAGTGTAACCCACAAGTCAGTGTCTGAGTTTGGAGACTGCCAGAGGACAGCAGTTCCATTTTATGTTAAAATCCTGATTTCATTTCCATTAGAATGAAAGCATTTTTTGCACATTTGCAGAAAGCTTTTGTAGAAATAGAGACCAGAAGTTGAGTACACTAAACTAGATTACACTGGATGCGATGGACATGGTCACGCTGTGTTGCGCAGTGGTGCATATTTTGGCTTGAAACGAACAGCCTCAGCAGGACACCTTGGGGGAAATCTACACCATGATAATGTAGAGGACCAACCTCTGAATCAGAGGTCTAATGCTAGTTCCCTCATTCGGCACCTTAATTATTGACTTGAGTCTGAAAAAATATCATCCCTACCACCCAGGTCCCTGTTACAAGATGGTAGCCTTCCAGTAGCCATTACCCTTCAGAGTCCTTTTCCAAATGTGGAGCATCAGCCCTTTTCAGAAGGAAAAGCCTGTGCCAGGCAGACTGCTGACTGCTGGGCTGCTCCAGCCTGACGTTTGTTATGTGGCATCTGTCCATGTGGTAGTCAGGACTCAAATGGATAAACCCATTCCCCTCTCCAGTCTGGTCATGGAAATGCCCCATACAGTTGCTTTCTTGAGCTACTGCAAGCAGTAAAAGTGGCTATGTGGATTTCTTTTTTCCTTTGGTGAAATTCTCTCCTGTTTTTGTAAAAGCCTCCCGTTCTGTGAAGAAATAAGCACTGCTATCTTCTGGTTTTTTACAGTTGCAGCCAAAGTAGAAGACTCTCGCCCAATGCAGAGACCCCCAAGGAGGCCACGGAAGCCTAAGACATTAAATAATCCAGAAGACTCCACTTACTACACTCTGATACATGTGAGTTTAGCAAGCTTTTGTGGGCTAAGACCGTCACATAATTCCCACCTAAACTCTCTTTCTAATTGCCTGTATTCCTTTCTAATACAACATAAAAGCTTTGTCCTGCTGAAAGGAGGCAGGCCACAAATTTCACATTTCAAACTAGATTTGAAATTATTAAGGTTCAAAGTTGGGCCCTAGGTCAGGCCAATTTTTAGTTTTGTACCTAAACATACATACATTCATTATATGCATAAGCAGCATTTGCACTTCCAATATCCAAATTAAGTGTCCGGTCTCCGTAGTTTCTTTGTAAGTCACGGGAGAGAAACAGGTTCGTTCGGAGAGCTATTTTGAGTGTCTAAATTAGTGCTTGATCTTGCAGAGAGAGCAAATATTAAAATAGGCTGTATTAGTATGCACACTGTAACTTCCTTTACAAATGTGTCAGATTGTGATTATGAAGGAATTGGCAAATACCAACAGCTCGGGAGACTAATGGATTTGAGTGTCTATATATAGCCTTTGGTCCAAGTTCAGATACCAAGGGCTGCTTTCCACTCTTGACTTCAGTGCCCTTAAATATAGAAAAAAAGGCAAGAAAGCAAGGAGAAAGAGAGAAAATGTAAAAGCCGCTCAGAAAGCAGTTCCAACAAAAAAGCAATTAAACTCATTTGCTCGAGGTGCCTGTATCTTAGTGACCTATTTTAACAGCCGGTGAGAGCCCAGCTAATAAACTAACCGTAGCAATTGCTTCTCCTTTCAACAGAAGGTGTCACCAGGGCCTTTAGGGAGAGTTGTGTCTGGCATACCAAAAAAGACACAGCTATGTTTTATTACGGGGGCTTTGAAATAACATGGCTTTTGGAACAGTGATATTCTGAAAAGAAATTATATTCTTAAAAATAAATTGGCATGTAAGGATAAGATTTGTTTTGTGAAAGCAAGATTGGTGAGATGAAGGACTGAAATGAAAGGCGTGACGCTGAATTCTGTATTAGGAAATTTCTGAGGCGAAGTGTAATTCTGAAGGAAATGCAGATTTTGAAAGCTGAGACTATGCAGTCAGGAACAGAGTATTTTATGAAAGCTAATTTGTTACATGGCCAGCTCCATATCAGAAAACAGCCATCGCATCAGTGCAAACAAAAACTGCAGGAAGGCCAGGGAATTTTTAAACAAATTTTTAGCAGCAGTTTTTCAAGTTATTAATCAATATTACCTTCAATTAGTTGTATTTTTTCAAGAAGACATGAAAAAGAGAAGCCTGCTTTCCTAACACTGGTAAGGGAAAGGTTCAGTATAAATATCTATACACTGAAGCTTAGAATGGAGACCTACTAGTTCTTAAAGTCTTAGACCTTGAGCAAGTCATTGAGCTCTAACTTGGAGGTAGTCAGCTTTTCCAGCTATCATGAATTGTCTACCTTATTAAAAATCTCTGTGACCTGCAGGTATTCGCAGCTGATTATCAAGCCCAGATCACCTGAAAGTGATGGCACACAATATGAGTGCATTTTTTGAAAAATTTCCTCTGTCTTCCGCAAAACCAGATATTTTTCTCACGATATGTTACAGATATTAATTAGACACCTGCCATTCTCCTTCATCTCCTTGCCTATCAAATGAGCTAAAATGGTGCACAGATATAAACAAAGTCTGACAATAGCCCATTATTCATACAAGGCATTAAATGTTTATTTGGGGGGTTATTTCTTTAGATCAGCCTAGCATTTTGAAATTATATGTCTCGTACATTTACCTGCATAAGAAGTGTCTGTCCACCAGGATTTCTGGTTCTCAGTGACTTTGCAGTGGTAAAATTCACTAATTCTAGTAAGTTTTCACTCATTTGCAAGAAACACAATTAAGACCAAAATTAAGACCATCGGCACTTAAAAATACTGCTTTTGAAGTGTGATGCTTTAGATGCTGCAGCATAGCATTGTTTTGGCTGTAGGGACAGAAATCTATTAGAGGTAAGAAATTATTCACATTCACTATAAATCTCCTCTGCATTTCTGGATGTTTTATATCCTAACGGTGCTTTTGCCACCTAATATACTGCTTTTTAAATGTCCATTTGTAAATTTGCCTCAGTGAGATAATGTTGTCAACTTCATTAAAACAACTATAGATATTTTCAAGTTTTAGACCGCCTTTTTTGTTCTGATGGAGGGATTACTTTACCTTTTTTTCACAGTATGGCAACTGAAATTTGGGAGTAACAATGCTAATCCCATTCTCAGTCTCAAAGATTCTGAAAAGAGATTTTTCTGGGGCACTTGCTCAGAAATTAGATTCTCTGTATTTTAACGAAAAACGTACAACACTTACTGCCTAACATATTGATGAATTGTATCTTTGCATAAGCTTTCCTTTTAGTATTTTTTAATTACTTTGTATTTTCTTAGAAATCAATACAAGACGAAAAGCGGAAACCAAGAAAAGAAAGGTAATTTTTTTCATTATCGCACTATTGTCATTTTAGTACTCTAGAAATAGTTCTTAGCTGTACTTAACCAGGAGAATAAAGCATTAAAAAAGCATAGTAATTTGGTGATTCACAGGAAGGGCATCATATACAAAGTTAAAATATGCAATTTTCAGCGACAAAAATCCGTTATAGAATTCTGTCATTCAGTTTAGTACAGCGGGGCCCTTTACCATGGCAACACAAGCACAACAATAAGTTAAGATAAGGTCCACATCAAAGATAGTTCTGACACAGAAAATAATTGAAGGTGCTTAAAATTCCAGTCAAAGCAAATGAAAAACCAGTTCTTTTTGTTAGCAAAAATACAAAGACAGCTGAAATTCTCTCCTAAAAAAATATATGACTGTTTGGAAATAGATCATAAAAAATTAAAACAATAAATATTAGTAACAGGTAAAGAAGAGTAGCCATTGAAGTTTCAACCAGAAGTCTTTTCTTCACAGTGTAACTAACCTATTTTGATGGATCTCTGCAGAAAGGAAGCAATAGATATATTCTGCCCTTCTGTATCTTAGATCCTTATGTGTGCTGTAGACATGGTTCGCAGTTCCTGACATACATCATAGCTTTATTTTATTTATGTTTCTATACTTAAGCTTTTTTGCTGCTCCCCAGTGACATTGCTATGGTACTCTCGCATGCAGGCTATGGTAGCCTGGTCATAGATGCAAGGTGAACGGGCTCTTAGCGCTATCCTCGGCTGAGGTTGCAGAATGCGAACTCTGTATCTAAAATATGTATCTTAAAGGAAATTACATGACATTATATGCACATCATATGTGCTCACAGCATCTAGCTTCATTTGACCACAGTTTAAATTGCACTTGATTATGCCACTGCTTAAAGGATTCACTTTATGTCAATGTCCCCCATGTCTGCTCTGTTACAGCTCTTCTTCTGATGTCATTTCAGTCCTGAAAAACATTTCACACCTATTGTTGTCTCCTATTTAGCCAAAAAAAAAAAAAAAAGATATCAAAATGCAAATCCAGTATCTTCTCACATTTGGCCTCAGTTAGGTTTCACTCATCTTAAATCTAGTTAACCAGTTTCATGACTGCATCTTCTTCCATGTGTTGACTCGGTATTAGTAGAACAGAGCAACTGAAATCAATGAGTTATTTCTGGTTTCTACCAATTTGAGAATTGAATTCCAAACTCCTTTTTTCAGGTTGCTTTTAGGATATTATTTTTTCCCTCGCCATTCTAAACTGGATGTTGGGATTTACTTTTTTTCTGTACATGTGATACCCTGGATAGCATTCATCTAACAACATAACAGACATCTGCATTACTGGCACCGATATCTGAAGCAGTTGGTTTAGACTTTCTTCTTGTACTCAGAGAAAAAAAATATTAATCTTTAGGAAGATGATTCCTCTCTTCCTCAAAGAGATATCTAAAATAGGTCAGATGAATTATACCATAAAAATGCCTCTCCGTTGAGTATAATTGCGAACCCAAACAATTTCAGTCATATATGTCTGCTTTATGAACATCTAAAAGTATTTAGCATTTCAAAATTCTCAATATCTGCATCGTACAGCAGTCATTTCAGACACTGATTTCTTGTGCTTATATATATTTTTGCTTAGGTCGTCAACACATAAACACAACTAATAATGATATTTGGTTATCTTTTTTTTTTAATGTTGAATATAATATTGAAAAGTGAAACTGTTAACTTAGTGTACTTATTTATTGACAGTCTGAGCAAAGTGCTGGATTTAGATATCTACTACCAAGAAATTTCATCTACTGATTCCACCTCAAAGGACAGCAGTTCTATCACAAGAAAGAAGAGACACCCAGCTGAGCGCAGGACTTCAATTTTAAGAGCTACTGAGCGGTAATTCATACAAAATAATAATAGGAAAAAATAAATGTTGTATATCCTTGTTGAGATATTCAAAAGATTCATAAAAATAAATATACACTTTCTAATAAGACATAGATCTATTTTTTTATTCATGGATTCTTGCCAAATTAACTTGTAAAATGTGTAGCTGAAAATTTCCCATCTTTATGCAGCAGGGCCAAATGCGAGTATGATTGGTGTTCAGCCTACCTGCTAGTTTTTGGCTTCCCAAGTGCCAGATGAGATGGACAGACATCCTGCTGTAAACCTCTGATCAAAAATCAAATTAAACTAAAGCAGAACCTAAAAATTGTATTTCTGATCGGTTAGGTTTTAAATAGGGTGGATGTGCGCCGAACTTTCTGCTTGCTTTCTGCAGGTAAGACACCAGCTTGACTGCCCCCTTCTCCAGCTGTCCTGTGGCAGCATAAGTGTCTATAGCCTGTGGTGGACCTCACCAAGGTGGGCAGCCAGGAGAAAAACCCTAAAGGGAGGGTTTGCTCGACCTCCTCTGTCCCCACGTAGACTTCATAGAGGGTGACCTCTGCTGGGCTAAGGAAATTCATATTCTCACTTGCCAGTGCACCCACACACACTGCACATGCAAACGCATATTTATATATCTTTATATATTTCTATCTTCTTGTGTCTTCATATATGTAAGAAGGACTTGGAAAATATCTAGGTCAAAGGCCTAAGGGAAACATGGCATGATTGCTGAGTTTGAAAATGTATCCATAGAAATAGAGGAAATGTTTGTAGAACGTTTTGTGCCCCTTATTTATTTTATTTGTGGCATTTTTTTAGGTAGGATCTAAATTAGTTTTAGGAAGGTGTTGTGAAGGCATGGAATTAAAAATAATAATATCAGGGAATTGCCCTATAGTTTATATCCCTTGGAAAATGTTGCATTTCTAGGGTGGTTAATTACACCAAATCTAAACCCTGAGGTTCGGTTTAGATGAATGAGAATTTTGCCACTGAGCTTACTAAAAGGAATTTCTTACCTTTTACTGTGTGCTGCTCTGATTGCATCCTAATTAGCCATAGTGAAAAAAATCTGTGTAACTTCTAAATTTACGCTGTTACCTCTAAGGGCAGATGAATGCAATTAATAAACATTTCTGCCCTTCAGTATCTCTTGAATGGTGTCACCTGGATCTAAAGACTATACAGTCATTTCAGTCTACAGAAGCGAAGCACTGAGTATTTTTTATTTGGCAGTTTACTGGTGTAGGACCAGTGGTGGGGTACACCTTTAGTGTAGAATGCTACAAAATTTTGTAATTATTTTGGAGTAATATACTTTTTAAATAACTTGGTTTTATTTTTAATCTTGCTCTATGGTAACACCTGGTGCCAGGTCACCATTCCAGCCTCTCAGAGGTGGCTTCCAAAATGCATCTTGCCGTCTGAAAAAAAATAATGAAATGAGATGGACACTCACAGTGAGCTCCACAGGCAGGTTAAAAACAGAGCAAACAAATTTACGCCAACTGAGAATCTGGTTCAGTAACCATCAGGCAAACGCTACTGCAAAGCATCCCCATGTTCTCAACGTTTTTATGTCCTTTTATTATGTCCCTTTCCTAAAAGAACATGTTGTTCTTCTGTGTTCATCTGCTTTTAGTATATAATGTGTTTGTTCCAAGGTGCCTGCTTTACGTAGCACAGGAAGAGGCCTAGCAAAGTCAGATCATTTTTTTTCTTTCTCCTTTTATTCCCCCTCCCCGAGGGTGGAGGTTGAGCAGTCGATTAGGAGTGTTTGCCAAGGTAAATGTTTTGACTTTAATTTCTAAAGCACTTCTGCGCTTAATCTCTAGGTCGAGGGTTGCAGAAAGCCCCCTGGAAGAGAGTAAAACCGAAGATAATCCCTATGACTACAGACGACTGCTGCGGAAGACCTCACAGCGCCGGCGCCTTATCCAGCAGTTCTAGCTGCTGCTGCTGTTCCTGCTGCCATTTGGCTTTTATTAGCATAATCTTTTTTATCATTTTATACCATGTGCTTCCTTTTTTTTTTTTTTTTGTTTAATCTCCAATGTTTCAAGTTTACAACGTGTGTTCATGTGAATATGAATTACTGTGGTTTACAGCCCAACACCGTTGCAAAGGGACACTGTCAGTCACATATCACATACTTTAAAAAAAACTAATACAAAAATCAGCTTTCTTTCGGATACCACTGCTACATCTTAAAATTATTAGACATTAAGCAGCTTAAATCTAGTTTACTTCCCTCAATGCATACTTTCTTTTTTGCATTTCATCAGTCTCATCCAATTAGAATAGATCATTTAGTTTATAGTTCCCTAGTTAAGCTTTCAAATTCCCATATGCACCTTCAGAAAACCTTAGTTATTGTTTCTAATAAATTGTTTTGCAGGAAAAAAAAAATAAATTACAAGAACACCATAGGGGAATTTCTGCTCATTTTAGGTTTACAATGACTAAATTTTGGGATGAACTGTTTGTGGCAAGTGTCCCTCTAATGAAAACAAACATAACTGATTAATTGGATAGCATGCTATGGCAGTTTATTTCATTATTGACTTTACTGTAACACTAGTAGCCAGCTCTAAAGGTCAATATTGTGTGTATAATCTTTATGTTGGAGATGTCCATTTATGGGAAGTATATCCAGCCCTCTGCTCTGTGATTAAGTGCTGAACTTTTAAATTGTGTTTGCTTTGTTCTCCTTTGCATTACATTTTTAGGAATCTTAATCTCTGGGGTGCCAAGAAAGGAATAGAAATATGCTCTCTGGTTGCTTGCTGCCTAAATGTAATGATCATTCTTAATCAGTTCCACTAGAAATTAAGTGGAAATAAAAGCAATAGCCACCGTGTTCAAATTTCCCCCCCGATTCCTCATTCAAAAGACCTTATTTCACAGAAACCACACAGATAATTGCTGCGCTTCCTTTCAGGATTCATAATTGCATGTTCCCAGCTGCAAACCAAGAGAAGGCAAATTTCCTGATGCCGGTATAAAGGCCTGATCCTGCTCCCTTGCTTAGATCTCCTAAATACTACGATTGGCAGCAGTGAGCCACAGGGGTTGGGTTTTTGTCTGTTCCCCCCCCCCCCCCCCCCCCCCCCCCCCCCCCCCCCCCCCCCTTGGCCCTTTCCCCAGAGACAGATAACCTTTGCTTCCTGATCTTTAAGTAGTTATAAGGCTATGCACTGAATTAAAACATGCTGCAATGCAAGATTTGCGATACATTGTTTAAATTTTGAAATCCGTTTTAAAGTTGCTTTCTCATGTATTATTAAAATGGTAAAGTAAATAAAAATGCACACGGCAGTGATAGAGTTGGCTGTGTCTGAATTACACCCAGAACTGACGCAAGACTGTGGACTGGGGCACCAGCAAGCCAGGCGGGGAAGAGCTCACAGCAGCCTCTCATCGCGGAAAGCCTGAGCTACCATCTACGTCTCCTTAAAGTCGATGTCATCTGGAAACTGGAAGAGACCTGTAATTTCAGAGATGCCTGAGCTGGTTTTCTTTTACTTTCCCACCAGGACAGTGTTGAAAAACATCAAGACGTTGCCCTGAGATTTCAGGGAGGGACAGTCCTAGTCACCTCAGTCCTAGTAACCATGTGGGGGCATGCAGAAAGCGGGGGAGAGATGGCCCCGGCCCAACACGGCCTGGGAGCTGCCAGGGCCTGGCTGCGAGGAGCAGTGGGGGACCTGGGTGACCAGTGCCCTCGGCGGGGCCAAAGCCTGACCTGGCATGGTGTCGCCTGCCTCCCTTCTAGGGTTAGGGCTTGAAATCCCTCCTGTGCTGGAGCAGAGGCAGCCACGGCAAAGAAGGTCTCCGTGCTCCTGCGGGGAACCGGCTGGGTGGAAGGGGGAGGTTTGTTTGCCCTCAGAAACGACGTCGGGGAGGGACGGGGAGCGGTTGTTTTCCTTCTCTTCCAGCCTCGCCTCCGAGACCCGCTGCCTCCCGCGGGGCTGGAGCGGGGAGGACGGATCCGCCGGGCTCCCCATCCCCCGGGGGGTCGCCGGGAGACCCCGGGAGCGGCCCGGGGATGCCAGCAGAGACGCCGGGGCGGGCAGGCGCAGGAGCCCGGGGCCGCCCCCAGGCAGCCGCGCCGTCGCGCAAGGCTCCTCCCGCCACCTCCCCGGGGGCGCAGCCGGGACCCCGCTGCCCAGCCCGGGAGCGGGAGGGGGGCACAGGACCCGCCCCCCCCCAGCCCCGCACTCCCAGCCCCGCACCGGCCCCTCCGCCAGCGCCTTCTCGGGGTGGCCCGGCCCGACGGGGCCCCCGCCGGTCGCTGCGGGCAGGGCCGTGCCAGGCCGGGCCGAGGGGGCGGCGGTGGCTCGGGAGGGCTGTCCCTTCCCCGCCCCGGGACTCCCCCGCTGCTCGCCACCTGCGGCAGGGGCTGTCCCGGCCTCGGCGCCGCCGCCCGGGAGTCCCCTGCTCGCAGCAGTGGGGGTGCCCCGGTGCAGGGGGTGAGGGGCGGCGGCGGGGGCGGGAATTTCTCGGCGCTTTGCAGCTCGCAGGATTGGGGACGCTTCCCCGTAGCCCCAAGGATCGGTGTCTCAGCCACCCCTACCCCCCCCTCCCCCTCGGGGAACCAGGCTGGACCGCCGCGTCCGCCCGCGCCACGGCCCAGAAAACCACCCTTCCCCTGCGCTCGGCCGCGCCGGGGGGCTCAGCCCCCCGCTGCCGCCCCGCCGGGCCGTCAGTGGGCTGGCGGCGGCACAAAGCACCTCTCTCTCCTTCACCCCCCCGCGGCAACCGTAGCCCCAACGCCGGCTGCCCCTAGGGCTCGGGTCTGCCCCCAGCGCCCCCCCCGTCCCCGTCCCGTCCCTTCGGTGCAAGGTGCGGGGGACCCTTCGCGGCAGCCGCCGCTGCCCGCCCCGGCGGGGGCACCTCCCCCGTCCCCCGCGGCGCCGCCCGCCCCGTCCCACGCAGGGGGCAGCGGCGGGCGGCGCCGGCGGGGAGCGAGCGCGGCAGCTCGGCGGAGCGCGCCCCGGGGGCGCCCACGGGAGACGCTCCCACCCACGCGTGCCCGGGGCGCCCCCCGCCCCTTCGCCTGCCGCCGCCTGGCGCAGACGCACGCACTTACACACCCGCACACTCACACTCACGCACACTCGCTCAGGCCGCCTGGGCTGCAGCTCGCCGCTCCTCGCCCGCCCCGCCGGTTCGCCTCCGCCATGGCAAGCCCCGGCTCCGGCTTCTGGCCCTTCGGGGCCGAGGAGGGCTCCGCGGCCGCCGAGAGCCCCGGCACAGGTAGGGGGGCGCCGAGCAGCCGGGCGGGACCGGCCCGACGGAGCCGCGGAGCCGCCGCGGCAGCGCTGCCCGGTCGCCGGAGCCCCCTTTGTGGCAGCTCGACCGGAGCGGCGGGGGGCGGCGGGGACCGAGGGCGGCTGTAGCCCGGCCCGGCGCGGCTCGGCTGGGCTGGGCAGGGGGTTCCTGGGGAGCAGTGCCGGCTGTCGGACGAGGCGCCCCCGGCCCGCGCCCGTCCCCACGGACCCTCCGCTCCGTTTTCTCTTGCAGCCAGAGCCTGGTGTCAGGTTGCCCAGAAGTTCACGGGAGGGATCGGAAACAAACTCTGCGGTAAGGGCAGCCCGCGGCGGAGGCCAAAGCTGCGCACCCGCGGAGCGCTGGCGGGCGGCCGCGGGCCCTGCGCCGGGGCGGGCGGGCGGGGGGACGGGGACTGATGCCGCCGTGCTGAGGCCGTGTGTCCGTGTGTCGCTGTCAAGCCCTGCTCTACGGAGACGCCGAGAAACCCGTGGAAACCGGCGCCAAGGCAGCCCCGGGGGCAGCGGAGCCGCGGCCGGCCTGTACCTGCGACAAAAAACCCTGCGGCTGCCAAAAAGCGGAGGTGAATTACGCCTTTCTGCACTCAACAGGTAACGGCGCTCCCGGGCCACGCTGCAGCTCTAAAACTCCCCTCCCCCCCCCAAAAAAAACCCAACCGGCGGTTCGGTGGGGAAATTGCCTCCGCGCGCGGTGCGCGGCGCCCGGGGGACCCGACGGTGCGCGCCCCCAGCCCCGACCCGCGCCTCCCCGCGCCCCCCGGCGCCCCCCGGCGCGGGGCATTTCTCAGACCCGCCAAAAAAAAAAACCCAAAAAATCCCAACAAAAAAAAGATCGCGGGAAAAAAAAAAAAAAAAAAAACAACAAAAGAAACAACCAAAACCAAACAAAATCCCAACGAATAAAATTGGAGCCTTCATGTTGCTCTTTCTAAGGAGCACTGACAGCAGCGACCTTCTCGTTGAAGTCCCTGCGCTGTAATTAAGGTCTGAGGGGAGGAGGGAGAAGGAGCGCTCTCTTACCGATTTATTTTAATTCGAGGTATCTTCGCACTTCATCTTTTCTGACCTTGGCAGTAGCGTCTCCGCTCCTATAGAGATCCCAGCAGAACCGCTCCCGTTTGCACGCCGGACTGGGGCGAGCTCTGCCCTCCTGGCCCCGCGGTGGGAGAGCTGGTGCGGCCGCTGGCTCACCCCTCCAGGGTTACCCCAAATTAGGGGGTTCGGCTACAGCTCGGCTTTCCCGGAGCCGTGGTAATTAAACAAAAGATGTCAGTGTGCGCACCGAGAGACCGTGCGGCATCGCCTCGGAAAGGGCATTAAATTATCAACAAGTTACTGGCACTGGGAGAGTCACAAGGAAGGTATTTTATTGCAAGGCAAATGACAGGTTTTAGAGCGTTTCTTGTAGCTTTTGTTTCCCAGTCTTTATTTTCCCCGAGATTCGTTTTCCCCGTTTTCTTGTTTCCCCACTCCCTCTCATTGTCTTAAAAATGGGTCTGAAATATACTGTGGGCAAAATTTGCTATTTCAGGTAGGATATTCAAACCTAACTATTATCTCTCAGAACACTCCTTAAAATACAGTCTTAGCACTTTGTTTAGTAAATGAAAACAGAGTCTATTTGTATTGATCCCAGTGAAAAGATTTCCTAAACATAAATGCCAGAAGCCTTTGTCCAAGTCGTAAAACGAAGTTAACTTTCCATTTCTCCGTTCCCAGATCTTCTGCCGGCATGCGATGGAGAAATAACAACTATGTCTTTCCTACAAGATGTTGTGGACATTTTACTTCAGTATGTGGTGAAAAGTTTTGATAGATCAACAAAAGTTATCGATTTCCATTACCCGAATGAGCTGCTCCAGGAATATAACTGGGAACTGGCAGATCAGCCACAGACCTTGGAAGAAATTTTATTGAACTGCAGAACAACTCTGAAGTATGCAATTAAAACAGGTAACGGCCGCGCTCATTTTCTACCCTGTATGGTCTCGTCCATTGATTAAAGGTGTCATTCCATTTTATCTTGAAACGTGAAAGCTTGAAGCAGCGACTGTATTTTGTCGGTTTCAAGCAATTTCTAGCGGAGACAGAAATCGTTTTCCCAAATGATGGAATAGCCCAGCCGCCCGGTCTCTGGCTGGCAGCGCAGCCTCGCACGCCCTTCCCCATTCGAAATTGCTGCTTCTGTGTGTCGGGAGTTGCCGACTGTGCCTCTGAGCAGCCTTTTCCCCACCTTTCCGACTTTTCCCCCTTTCCTTTTCATCCATTTTCCGTGTGGTAGCCCGGGGGTTGCCCCGCGTTCCCTGCAGACCGGAGGTGCGTCGGGCGCGGAGCCCGGAGGCACCGGGACGGGGCGGGATGGGGGGGGGGATCGTCCCTGCAGGGGGGCACCAGGGACCAACCTATTTAACAACCCAAATCGCAATAAACATCCTGTAAATGGGAGCTCTGAGCGGCCATTTGCCGCGTCTCTCCCCTTACCTGCAGGGCATCAAAATAGGAGAATTTGGCAGAACTGTGCACAGAAGCATTGAGTTGTTTGGGTTTTTTTTCCCCCAACTTTGGGCTCAAGAAATAAAAACAGAGCCCGAATTGTTTTAATAGCCTTTTGTTGTTGTTGTTTCTCACGGAGGAGGGCAGGGATGGGTTGGCTCCTGCCTGTCTGGGACACCCTCCCCGCGTTGGTCGTGCCCCCGTGGGGGCTTCGTGGCGGGGCGGCAGCGCGGGGCTCGCCCGGGCGTGGGGACACCCCCGGCTCCGAACCCGGGGCCACCTTAAATAAACTGCGGCGGAGCGGACAAAAAGCGTAGCTGCAATTACGGCGGTGATTGAAAAATAATGTGGAGTGCGGGGAGCTCTTCGGGGGAATTTGAATTACTGAGAAATTGCTTAAAAATAAGTCCGTAGCAATTACTGAAAGAGACAAAAGGCTCGTTTGTGAATAGAGGTTGAGGGGGAAACAAAAAAAAACAGGTTTTGTCACCTTTTGGGAACAGAACAGACTGATTCCAGTAAAGATTGTGGGGGATCTGTGTAATCCTCGTTTAGAGGTGGAAGCGTCCAGCTGAATGTTTTTGATGCATGAGTCGGGTGCTGCCAAAACGGCTGTAAAATATTGGAATAAATAGTTAGATAGATGATGTCCACAGGAACAAAGTCGATCAGTCCAGTGATCCGTGGGATGTGTCTGGGTAGGGCATAGGAAACGTATTTTCACAGAATGCTGTGAAACACAGGATCTGTGAATCTGGGATATCAAAGAATAAGCGTTTCGTAAGCGATTTTCGTTAATCTTTTATTGTCCTAGCCTGTTTCACGTAATGAATCTAGTTCATTTTGTGCATCCAAAAAAGACCCTTTAAAACAATATTATCATTTCTCTTCCTCCCCGTAAACACGTGAGGCTTTTCTTTCTTGGCATTTTTTTATTCGTTTTAATGAAATTAACGTTTTCGAGGTCCAAGGACTGATGCTGGGGGGGGGGGGGTCTGTGTGAGATGCAGTGGCACGGTGGGGTTCGGCCGCGGGGCACGGAGCTGCTTCGCTTGGCTGCAACCTCCTGGGGCGGCCGCCCCAGCCTGGGGGGGCTCACGAAACACGCAGGATTTACCCCTTTGGCATGGGCTTCAGAGTAAAATGCTTGAATTACCCTGTGAGGAAGGACAGTGCGATGAGGTTTCTGGCAGCGGGGGTCAGCGTCCCCTCCCGCTGCAGGAGCCCTTCGGACACGGCCCCTCCTGAGCTGGGGGGGCGCGGGCTGGGCTGCATTTGGCTGCAGGGGCCCGGCCGGCTGATTGGAAAATAAATTGTATCGCTTAGATTAACCTCACAGCTGGATCTGTAAGTCCCAGCACTGATCCCCGGTTGGGATTCGAGGAGCTGAATGGCTGATTTTTTGGCTCAGGGGCGGGTGTGGGATGCTCCCAGGTGTTGCCTGCATGCCATGGCTTGCTGGGGTGCCCGGGGGTGCCACACGCGGCTTTCTGCACCCTGACCGGCTACCGGCATCCACCCCCAGCGAGAATTTTGTCTGAGAGAATATGAATATGCGTCTGCAAATGCAGGGAAAGATGGATGTGAAATTCAGTTCCTGTGCAGTGCTTGGTGGGGGAACTGAAATACGAGCATTTAAAAATGGCGTGGAAACCCCAGGAAGGGTGCGAGGAGCTGATGCTGGTCCAGCCCTGCTCCGAGGCAGGCCCTGATACCAGTGGCAGGCCATGGGGCTGCGAGCAAGGCCAAACCCGGTACCACTGGCCATGCCTTTATGTGTGCTGCCCGGCTTTGCCCAGCACTTCTCGTCCCTTCCCTGTCGAGGCTGCGGATGCTGCATCTTCATGGTAGGGGATGTCCATGCCTAAAACCCAGTGCAGGGGGGAGCGTGCCTGAGAGGAGGGTGCGTGGGGCAAAGGCACATCCTCGGCAGGGAAAGCCTGGCCCTGGCTGTCCCAGCGCCTCAGCCTCGGTTCTTGCCCATCATCTCCCAGTTTACTCTGGGATACGTGTAAATATGTTGTGTATTGCTGAACCAACCAGTAAGCAATAATCTATTTTCACATCTTCCTCCCCCCTGTGCCCTGTCAGTCTCTTTTCCAGTCACCTCTTTGTTCGGTGACACCACGACAAAGGATGTGTGTTTCAGGCAGGGTGATTTTTGAGCATCTCTCACAAACTCTTCTTACCTGGCTCATCGAGCCTCTGTTTTAAGCAAAGCCACAATTTTCCGTGGCCATCTAGCCGAGGGGAGAGAGCTCGCTCACGTAGGAGGGTGTCACACGGACGGAGAAACCCTTGCAGCTGAGTTTGGGGTCAGATTGGGGCATCACTCTGCCGTGGCGTAGCCACGCCGCAGGAGGGAAGGGCACTGAGCGGAGGGGGCCGTGTTACAGGTGTAGGCGCTGGGGGCTCCGCCGACCGCCGCCGCAGCAGCAGCTCCTGCTCTCTCCGTCCTAACGTCTCTATAGGGGCTCCCCCCACCTCGCTCCCTCCCGGGTACGGCTGCCTGACCCCTGCGTTCAGCCAGCCCCGTTCCTACGGCGGTTCCTAAAGCAGGCGGTGTGCTGTGGGCTTTCCTTGAAGAAACAAGCAGTGACAACAGGGCTGTCGCCTGGGGCTGGGTACGGCGCTGACGGAGAGCCGCAGAGACGCGGCAGCTGCAAATATGAATTCTGCTATTCCCCAGCTTTTCAGTGTGGATTTATTTCCAAAGCAGGAGTTTTTTTTCTAGCCTCTTTGAGCCTTCCTGTGGCCCGCATTCACCAAAGGCTTTCAGCTCCTAATTTTCTGTTGTTTTCTGGCAGAATTTGGGAACCCGCTTGGAGCCTGGCTGTGAGATTGAACCCGAGCTATAAATACCGAAATGTCTCTCCAGACCCCATCGTCAGGGGAGATGCAGCCCTCTGCAGGCAGAGCCCCTGGTGCAGGGTCGCTGTGGCTTTGGCAGTGGTGGCAAGGGTGCACGTGTGCCCCAGGTCCACCTACCCCAGAGCACGTGCAGGGCAGGGGCCAGATCCTGTTCGTCCTGCTGGGTCTCAGCAGCATCCCTCGGTGCCTGAGGGGGTTTGGCCGTGTGTCCTGGGTAGCGTGGACCAGGGGAAGGTGGCAGTTCCTGTCTCTGGTGGGGAGGGCTCCGTGCAATACACAGGCAGGCAGGATGGCAGCGGCGTGGGGCTCGTCTCAGGTTAAGGGTGCGGGGAACTGGATTTTGTGTGTGTGTCATCCCTCCCCTTCCCCCGGCCCCTTTTTCCCTGCTCTGGTCTGCCCGCACAACCCAATTACTCTGCCTTTGTGTGCTGCAAGGTGGGAGCCGGGCAGCAGCCATGTGTCCGCGCCTGATAAGAGGCCACCGGAGACCGAAGATAAGTTTCGTCTTGGTGCTGGGTCTGCATTTCCTCAATCATCTTGCTCTATCTTTTGTTTTCCGTGACAGCAATAACAGTACGTCGTCATCTGTGGGTCAGGACAGGTGTTTTCCAAGCAGGGGCTGCTTTCCTTTGAGTCGGACAGCGTTTAAGTAATTGTGAACCGTCCATAAATTGTACGGGTAATCATGCCACTTAACAGGGGCTTGCAGGGTGCAACTAGTAAAAACGTGAGTTTTAATGGTTCCTGCGTTTAATGGCTCTAGGTGCATTTTTAAGAAAAATCTCTAACAGGATTTTAGAAAAAAAATCAGGAGCCAATTAGATTAACCAGGTAAATGGACTGTCAGCTCATTGAGTATGTTCTTGTGCATCATGCTGCTGGGGTAGTAGTGCTGGTTTTCATGGGGTTTGTTTAAAATCACAATTGCGAGCAGCCAGGCTATCTGTAATTGCACTCTGACAGGGAAGAAATGACAAGGACCGCCACCTTCCCTGCCATCTTCGTACAATCATCAGCCTTTGAGTCATGTGCAAAGCAGTCACCAAAATGTTCCATTTTCTCATTTCGCTCTGTCTATTATAATCATTAGCCATTCATCACTGATGTTATATGTACTGGCAAGAGCTTCAGATGGTGTCTCGTGCGTGCCTTTCAAACCTAGCCAGGCAAAAACACATCCAGTGACAACATGTGACACACTAACAGGAGCAAACAGCTATTTTTGTGAGGCAGCGTCGTGCTAATTTTCAAGGCGTATTGAGAGGATAATAGGGAATGTTGGAATTCATTATTCTGTGTTCAGTGTAATTACTCTAATTTTACTGAGTTTGGAAAGGGAAAGAAGAGAAATCCTGCCTTTTCCAAGAAATGTATTTATTGCTGTTTGCTTTGTTTCGTACCTTGAAAGCACTTCCTTCTCTATAGAAATCCGGAGGTAAATATACCGTTCAGCACTGAATAGTTTCATTCAGAGTCATCAGTCTTTTGATAACATTTTCCATCTTATGCAGGGCACCCTAGATATTTTAATCAGCTTTCAACTGGGTTGGACATGGTTGGATTGGCAGCAGACTGGCTGACATCAGCAGCAAATACTAACATGTAAGTAGCAGATTTTTTTTCCGTAGTAATATTTAATATAATTTTACAGCTATATGTTAAAATATTAGCTGCTGTAGCTGAATGAAGGGAAGAATACTTTTATGTTAAGGTTGCTGGACAAACAATTGTCTGCTTTTTAAATGGTTGTTATAGCTATTTACATGAAGACTTTCAACAGCATTCTGTAGGCTGTCTTCTATAAAATATCATCATACTAATATGATGTCGGTTTTGCTACCCCAAAAAAAATATTCAGAAAAAAATATTTTAGCATTTTGCATGCATAAATATGTAAAATTAAAGGTGTGCTAAGTGAACAGTTGCATTCATGTAGAGGGGTTATGTACAACCCATACTCAGAGCAGTTAGAGGCGTTGATTTCTGTAAGAAAGAGGTGCAGAATTTAAAGTGTGGGGCTTTTTTTTTTCATTTTGGGACTAGGAAGCATTTTTGTGCACTTGCTTAGCTTCATGCGCTGTCTTGTCGTCATGTGTAGGACTGCTAATGTGTATGCATCTAGACATGAACACAGGTTCTTGCAAGGCAAAGGTCTGGCTCTGCCCAGCAGCTCTTGAATACAGGGCAAAGCCTTGAGCCTGGAAGAGGTAGGAAGATTTGTTTCACTGAAATGGGTGGAAATGGAGCCTCAAGTGCTCTCAGCATTTCTCCTTCTAGACATTTGGCGTCAAACCAGAAGGAAGATTATCAAAAGTATTGTAAAACAGAACTCAACCCAGTACAAGATGGAGTATACTGTGGCTATAACGTAATGTAATATTGGAAAAAGATGTGTTAGTGTTGCAGATGAAAGCATTAAATATGGACATTACATTTCAGGTTCACCTATGAAATTGCTCCAGTGTTTGTACTTTTGGAATATGTCACACTAAGGAAAATGAGAGAGATGGTTGGCTGGCCGGGGGGCTGTGGCGATGGGATATTTTCACCTGGTACATGATATTTCAAGCTTTCTTTATTTTTCAGATTATGCTATATGAAATACCCTGTAGTTAAAGAGTAAACATAATTAAATATGCATGTTTGAGAGGACACTTGCGAATAACCACCAGTGGCCTCTTTGAGATAAAGTATTGCATGTTTATGAATTTCAGGGATGTGATTATGAGGGTCTGTTTGAGCAAATTGCACTGCATTATGAGCAGCTGTAATGGCACATGGGAAACATAATCAGAAGACACATTTGCCTTGCATTTTCTTTTTGTCCCCCTTTTTTATGGATTACATGAAATAGAAACACTATTGTATTAATAATGGAGGGAAGAAACACAACAATGCTCTCTGTCACTGCAGAGGAAATTGGAGCAAAGAGGGAAAGGTGTAGCATCCCTTTAAGTAATTTTAGTGGAGTCAGTAAGATCCTGCCAACATTACAGGGTGCAGTTAGCTTTCCATGTGTGAGCTGGCCCATTAAGCGCGGTGGGTACTTGGGTGGCTGGTTAATCTGAGTCCTTAAAGGCTCAGAAACCTGGTTCCTTCAGGGCAAGCCAATAAGGCAAAAAATGAGTGTGATTAGCTGTAGAGAAGTCATTGACTCTGACAAACACTACATTGTTATGACTTTTTTTTTTAAAAATCATTCCACTTAGTCTTTTGATTTATACTCTTTGTCTCCTCCTATCTTATTCTGGAATTTCATTGCTAAAAAATTTGGGCTATCTCACCAAATTGCAAAAAATTGGAAGAATTGACATTGGGTGTAGCATACTGGCTTGTCAAAAGAGAACAGACTGATAGCTGGTGGGGAAGGAGCCCTTCTGGAAAAAAAGTTCATTGGTTAATGGAGAGGGAAAGAGTGTTTGGACTACCGAGCAAAGGACGGGCCTCACACTGATAACAGCCTAGCATGTTCAGCTCTCTGAGGGCATGAAGGGCAAAGTTGATGCTGTGTGGAAGATCAGGCAAGGCTCATCTTCAGCTTCTCACATCTGAATGCACAGGCAGGAAGTGGTGCAGGAGTTTTGTCCTGGGCCTTTCCACAGAGGTGTGGAAAAAGATGAGAAGAACTTAATTACTTCTTGTTGAGTCCTTATTTAAAAAGCACTGAGAGGAAAAGCTGTGACAGCTTTTACCGTAGTGCTTAGAGGTCCTGACCAAAACCGTGGCCTCCATCACACAGGGCAGGATCTAAGCATGTATCGTGAGCCCAACACCTAAGCCAAAGTTTTTAGAAACTGGACAGTGGCTGGTTACTGTTCCAGTCCCTGGCCTGACAGTACAGCTCGTCTCACCTTGCAGGCTTGAGCCACAATATCACCAGGCTGGTGATGGACCTAAGTGGGGAGAGAAGAGCAATAGCAACGCTGCTCAGCCAGACCTGGTGGGCAGAGGCTGGGCACGGGCGGCAGGCTCAGTGCAAGCGCCAGATCCGCCCAAGTCTGCCAAACTGTGCTTGAGGTAGTGTGAGTCAGGAAAGGTGAACACCTCGGGAAGAACTGCCGTCCCTCCTGGGTCAGCGAGGGGTCCCTGCCTGCCCTGGGGGGCCAGGCTGTTGCTGGTGTGTCAGATGCTGGAGCTCACTTCATCTGGCTGACACCTGCGTGGGGACGGGCTCTCTGGCAGGCGTGTACCTGTGCTGACCGTTTGCAGTGCTGCCCCCTTTTCCTCGCTTTCTCTGCAATTTCTGGTTTGTGCAAAGGGCATCTTTCTAATTCACTCACTTAAGGCAGCAATACCCAGTGTGCAGGTTCTGCTTTTTTAGGTGATAAGCAAAATCATCTTTATGCTGTCTTCTCCTTTCAAACCATCACGGCTTCAACTGTAGACTTTACTGTTGCAACGAAAAGGTTCTCATGCTCTGCATTCTCTGGAATGGCATATACAGTATCAATACATGCAAAGCATAAAGGCCTGATTAGGTTCTCCAAATTCTGTAGGTGTGTTTTGTTGCCTGCAATTAAGTGTGGGTGTAAACACAGCTGCAAAATTAAAGGCAGAACGAGGGCTTATTAATAGGCTTAAGGTTAAATGGCTAGGTAATAAATACTAATAGGAAAGCCTGGTATTGAAGAACTTCAGTGTTTCAGTCTTGATTCTTCTGATACTGAGCCAGTGACTTCAGACAAGATAGGCCAAATTGCTTCAGCGTGGACACTTTGGTTCAGTCACCTAAATCATCAACAGCAGCTGTTACATGATATCTGCATTTTTTAGAGACAGGTATCTGAACACTTCCTCTTAATCTTTCCATTTCTTGTTTTGTCATTTGTGAAAAGAGGTGTAGAAGTATGTTCATATCTCTCAAGATAGTTGAAAGGGGAAGAAGCAGCCTGATCTGTACTGACCCCCATGCCAGGGATGCCATCCCTCTGTGGCATTTTTCCTTGGATCACAGGAGGGCTAGTGGGGTCAGGGAAAGCCCAGAATAGGGGCAACCTCACTGCAAGAGCAGAGCTGGGACACTGATTAGAAATGAACGGCACAGTCTCTGTGGGCTGTGGAACAGTATATGTGTTTCCAATGGGATAAATACAAATCTTACAAAAGTTAAAAAGATGTTAAATTTGCCAGCACATATACCCTGCTGGTGTAACATGGTGCAATGTTGCTGCTTTCAGCAGAGCTACCTTGATCTGCTTCAAGGGTGGATTTTATCTTGTCTCACTTTGGCTGCCCAAGCATTGGGTGTCTACCCTGGGCTAGTGACAGCAGCTCCCGTATATTCAAGGGAGAGGGGTGGATGTGTTTGCAGGGCAAGTCATCCCACCAACCACAAGCAGCTGCCTTAGGATGAGCTGAGCCATCTTCTGGAAATGCCTGTCTTGTGCTCTTCACTCCATTTTCAGATGAGTGAAAGTTGGGTTAGCTGAACTCTACCTCAGCTGCACTCTGACCTGTTCATTTAAAAGCCTAAAACCGTGATTAATATACAACTTTGCTTTATATAAATATATGTGCATAAACATCAATATATAAACAATCTGTGTATATATATATAGTATATAGACAAGATAAACTGGATGGATTTTATGTATGCATGTCTCTGTGTGTGTGTTTATGTGCATACATATGTAAAAGTACCCAGACTCCACCGCAGGTTCTGCATTATATTCCCATAGTGCTCATGCAGCATTAATGTATAACCAAACATTGTTCCACTGTAGACACAGAGGCTTAGTTTGTAAAAGTCTCAAAAAGGAAAAACAAAGTGCTGGGTTTTAATTTATGCATTGATAATTGAAGTATGGGAACTGAATAATGTAGAGCTGTCATCTGATACACATCCTGAAGTGGGTATTTTAAGTCAATACGTGCCAGTGATTTTAAGGCTAGTGTTAGGGACATCTAACCTTTTCCCCTTGCTCCCATCAGAGGACAAATAAAAAGAAAAGTATTTGTTAGTATGACCCTTTTTCCTTTTTCTTCCCTCCCCCGACTCCAGTTATTCAGAAGATGGTGTCTGTTGGGACTCACTGTGTGGGTTTCCTCAGAGCCGGGGCATGAACCACCACCTGAATTTGGGAGGGGACAGCACAGATTAGGTTGCCTTTGGAAGCCACTTAGGAAGTTGCCTTATGGTGGCATCCACTTGGGAGGTGGAACAGAGCGGGGGTTATGTGTTGGTGGCATATGGAAAGATGAGACTGGGGGCTAAAGGAGAAATGGTAACAAAAATGAGGGTGAAAGGAAACCCCCATCATTTTTTGCAGCAGTACTTTTGCATAAATTGTTATTGGGTGTAGTAGATCCTGTTATTACAGAACCCAGCTATGAGGAGCATCAGGAAGAAGAATCTGCCATTAGGCAGAAATGTTAACATTAGAGTTAGAAAAACTATAGCAAGACTTGTCGTTTGTTCTGCAATAATATTACAATGCATAGAAAAAGTAACAGTATATTACTGTGGACTCCAGGTGGTGCCATATCTAACATGTATGCTATGTTGATTGCACGTTTCAAGATGTTCCCAGAAGTTAAAGAAAAAGGAATGGCAGCTATTCCCAGACTGGTTGCCTTCACATCGGAACATGTATGTGTTTCTGTTTTTTCCTATCTATTACATCTGCTTGTATGAATTTATGATGAAGAAAGTAGCTGAATGGGAATTTGTAGCCAACTGTCTTCATTTCTGTTACTGCTTCAGTGGGAATACAAAAAATGGGAAGGGGCTGGCTTTTTGATATATAGAGGGATGAACTGTGCAGTTATCTGTGGCTGAAACCCAGGGAGAACAGGCTCTACAAACCACTGCCATTTTTTTTTCTCACACTTGTTTGTGTTTAAATGTCGATGTGAATGGAAAGGACCACATCAAACAATGAGAGCTCATCATTGGGCTTCAGCACTTTCTGCCGGGAATGTCTTTTGTTCGGGTCACTCCGGGGGAACCACAAATCACTTGGAGTCAAAATGTTTCTATCTGAAACCACTCCTGCTGTTACTTAATGAGAGGGTGATAACATACATGAAGGCAGTGGTATGGAAATGCTCTCTGTGTGTACAGCGGAGCAGCTGTGGTATACGATGGGGAACTGGGCTTTGCGGTGGGTTTCTCTCTGTGAGCAAAAGCTTCAGCACACCATGGCTCCTCACACGCACTGATGGGATCTGGAGTGCAAGAGGTGAGGGGAGGTGGGCACAGGAGAAATCAGGGTGGTCTTCATGGGAGAAACGCAGAGCTTTTTGCTCTTTGGACAGCCATACAGAAGTCATGTTTCTGTCTATATTGGGAGGGTATTTCAGCTTTATGGCCATTTAAAACGCCTTGCAGCTTATAGTGGAGAATGTGTGTGCAGGAGGAAGGGTTATATCCAGGAAGGGCTGTGCGCTCTCCTTGGGCTTCATGGTCCCCTTCTAAATTTCTCTCCAGCTGTGTGGGCTCAGCCAGAAAGGACTCTTTCATGGCTGAGGCTCGGCAGGATACTGTCCATACTAGGTGACAGCATCCTCCTGGCTGCCTTTTTTGACTTTGATCAGAGAACGTGCTTCCATTCTGTGCAAGTGTGAAGAGCAATGTGTCCTAAAACCCAATCAGAAGTGTTTGGGAGGAAATCCCTCTGAGGATGCCTTTCATGGCAATAGGATGAGATGCAATGCACAACTGTGGGCTCCACGTTGCAGAATAATTGTCCCCAAAGCAAAGAGAAGGATATTCTACAAATGAGTAGCAACTCTCCAAAGTTGGCTGTACAGCTAGAGGTTCATTATTCATATGGAAGTTACAGTTGAAGGGATAGAGTGTTCCATCAGCAAGTTTGCTGATGACACAAAACTGGGAGGGGTGGCTGACACGCTGGAAGGCTGTGCTGCCATACAGCGTGACCTGGACAGGCTGGAGAGTTGGGCAGAAAAAAAACTGATGAGGTTCAATAAAGGCAAGTGTAGGGTACTGCATCTGGGGAGGAATAACCCCATACATCAGTACAGGTTGGGGGCTGACCTCCTGGAGAGCAGCTGTGTGGAAAGGGACCTGGGAGTCCTGGTGGACAACAGGATGACCATGAGCCAGCAGTGTGCCCTGGTGGCCAAGAAGGCCAATGGCATCCTGGGGTGTATCAAGAAGAGTGTGGCCAGCAGGTCGAGGGAGGTCCTCCTCCCCCTCTACTCTGCCCTGGTGAGGCCACATCTGGAGTATTGTGTCCAGTTCTGGGCTCCCCAGTTCAAGAAGGACAGGGAACTGCTGGAGAGGGTCCAGCAAAGAGCTACAAAGATGATTAGGGGACTGGAGCATCTTTCTTATGAGGAAAGGCTGAGGCACTTGGGTCTTCTTAGTCTAGAAAAAAGAAGACTGAGGGGGGATCTTATCAATACTTATAAGTACTTAAGGGGAGGGTGCCAGGTAGATGAGAATAGCTTTTTTTCAGTGGTGACCAGTGATAGGACTAGAGGTAGAGGGCACAAACTGGAGCACAGGAAGTTCCATCTTAACATGAGGAGGAACTTCTTTACTTTGAGGGTGGCAGAGCACTGGCACAGGCTGCCCAGAGAGGTTGTGGAGTCTCCCACACTGGAGACATTCAAAACCCGCCTGGATGCCGTCCTGTGCAACCTGCTGTAGGTGTCCCTGCTGTGGCAGGGGGGTTGGACTAGATGATCTCCAGAGGTCCCTTCCAACCCTGACGATACTGTGACTGTGACCTAATAAGTCTTGCAAATAAGATTCAGCATGATTATTTAAAATCACAAATCCTATTAATCATTTGAGAATTTCATTGTATCCATAGTGATGGAATGTTGAACAGCGAACCAAAGTGTGCTATCAGTCTCAAAATAATGAAATGAGCTTTAATAATCATGTTTTCATGCCAGGAAAGAAGCAGTTCCCTTAGCAAATTAAACATTCCAAAATCAAATATACTAGAGAATCCGTAGAACAGCGTTTGAAATCTGTTAATTTTAAAAGTATCTTGAAATTACCTGTTTGTCCCTTCCTCAATCCAGTTTTAAAAGAGTACATAATGGCACATCTTCTAGGGAAGTTAAGAAACCACTCTGTGAAGACAGGACCCTTTAACCCTTAATTGCCCAAAGGATATGGGATCAGGGTTTAACCCTCAAAATAGCAGAAGCTGTTACAGGAATTGCAGAGGCCCAGAAGTACAATCCCTTTGTAGATAGGAAATGTCATGCAGAACCCAAATAGACACTAAGTTATGAGAATGTAATTTGTCTCATTTATCCCATCACGCTGATCTACTTACTTCTAGACTCCCCAGCCTGATTCTGGTTTCTCTGCCACAGTTGGATGCTCTTGTAAGACGATGGCCATGAAACAAGCAGACCATAAGTGGGATACTATCATTTCCCCATGCTCTGCATGTGTGGCGTGATCGTAAACAAAGTTTAAATTTGTATCTGTTTAAAAACTTGGAGATTTTTGTCTCGGAGTTTTCAATCAGAAGCAAAGATTCCAATATCAGCAGTTCTCCGACAAGAATTTCAGGATCGCAGACCAGTTTCATTTCTACCAGTCTAGAGCTTCCATTACTATAAATAAATGAAGTTACGCCACTACTGCTGCCAGTATTACTGTAATCAGAATCTGGCCTCAGTCTGATGCCGTGATAGGTTCAGCTGCCGGTGGGGGAGAAGGGAAGGGAGGAGTAATTCACAGCTCCCAAATAATTCACTTCCTAATTTAGGAGTGCATCGTGTTCCTAAATTAGGGGCCTCACTCCCTGTGCAACCAGTGAAGAGAGGCACCTCTGGAGAGAAACTCAGGAGCATCCAAATTAGGAACCTAAACATTCCTTAATTTAGATGTTCTAAATCACCTTTGGGAGGGGTTCACCTACTTCTGTGTATTGACCATACAGAGAGATCAGCTTCCTGACGTTCGCAACCTACATTAGGTGCCTAAATAGGTTATGTGACTATTCTAACCATTCTAACCTGTGCTGTTCAGCAGGACGATGACTTATCTCTCACTCTGCTTCTTTTTATTTCTGTTTCACCAGTGGTGGTGAAGTACACTATAACTGCTCGGGTCGGTCTCAGCCCAGGTATAATTTTCCTGAGACGTGCTTGCACTCAGGACTTCATTCAATCCTCTGTATTCACCAGTGCATCATCAGTGGTTCTTTCATCTGCGCTGGTGCAGGAGCAGAGTGATGTCCTTCAGGGCAGCTGTTCTGGACTGCATATGACGCAAGAGACTTTGACTCAGAGGGGTAAAAGTGATGGATGCCAGTTGTAAAAACCTATTTTAGTCTATCGTTTCAAACACAATGAAAAATCTAAGATGAAGGCCTCCTCCTATGTCCCAGTGCATCAGCTTTAGGCTGCTGTGAGTGTTCAGCTGAGCACATCCCTATTTCAGTGTGGAGAAAGCAGCTGAAAGGGAGAGCTGCCTTCTCAGAATATTTCAGTTGATCCATTTGTCTACAAGGCAAGTCCTGTTGAATTTTAACCCATCCCCTGTTGTGATTTTGACCTGGCCAATTAGCACTTTCTTAAACAGCATCCAATAGTAGCTGGGAATAGCGTGGAGGAGGGATCACCCCTAGCAGGCAAAAAGAACAAAGTCATCTTACCCTTGGGACGAAAGGGGAGCAGAAGAGGAAAGTTGAGGTGCAGAGAACTAGTTGGGTTCAGGTTACAAAACAGCCTTTGGCCTTTTTATTGGTAGTATAAAAGTAGCTTAAGAGACTTGCAGCTTTACCATGGACTTGATGTTTAATTAGGGGCTGTATGGACTCAATCCACAGTTTCAATTTCACAGAGAAATCTCAATTTCACAGAGAATGAAAAAAAAAAAAAAAGGCTGGGCATAATTGGAAAGACATAGAGATTTCTTCATCTCCTCTGTTCTCCAACCCAGCAAGACTGTGCTCATGTAGTCCATAGCAGCTTTCCTCGTTTCCCACCCCTCTAGCAGCCCCCTAAGGAGGAATGTCTTGTCAGGTGCTCACCAAGGAAACAGCAATACAACTCCTGTCATAGTTTTGGAAAAGAAAATGCAGAGTAAGAACTGACAGATGATTGAGTCTGAGTTAGAGACCCGAGGGGACACAGGGGCTCTCTTTGCCTCTGGTATCCCCCATCTGCACTGCTCTTGGGGTGAACTAGCTCCTGCCTAAGGCTTCACTGGGAGTGCAGCTCCAGCATCCACTGACTGTGAAGGGAGGGTGTGTTGGCTGCTCAGGTACAAGGGGTCAGGAATGTAGACAGCCGGACATACTCGGAAGGGCCTCATCCTCTGGGGGAGCACTTGGAGTGCCTGTGAGAGGTGGCTTGTCTGCGGTTGTAGGGGAGCACCCTCACAGCAACTAGATCGGAGGCAGTTTGCAATAAGTCACTGCTTCAGCTTCTTGCACACTGATTTCCCCTTGTGGACAAGCCCCGTTACTTGCAGGAAATGTGGCCAACTACACCAATAGCTGTGGGAGAAGAGTGGCTTTGGCAAGGTTTTTGTCTGAACAGTTTCTGAAACCTGATATGGAGGTTCTTGATGCTGAGGCAGAAGGAGTTTTAAAAGTGACTTCTGTCTCAATGCAGATGGCTCAATAGCCCTCCATTTCACACAGCCTGTGGAAGATTTTGGTTTAGTTTCTGAGTAGAATGAAAAGCTGACCTCTAGTCCCACCATTTCCATGGCGCGTAGTGTTGCCTTCTGGCCAGGCAACTTAGGAGAGGGTTCGCAGGACTGCCACCTGCAAGAAGCAGTCCAAGGGGTGACCTGCGCAGTGGGGCTTTCAGGGAAAGATTTGAGGAGCCTAGAGATGATGTTTTCCATTTGGTAGCATAAATTGAGAAGCTGTAAGTTATACTTCTGAGCATACTTCTGAGTAAATAGGGAGTAGTTTTGTTTCCACCTAAGGAAACTAAAAATCAAACTAATGGATTCACACGTTCTTTCTTTGCATTACCTAATGCATAATAACTAGTAAAGTATTTTTGGTGGTACTTGAAGCCAGGGGGAAACAGTGAAAATTTGGTCTTACTTGAGGAGCAACTTAATTCAAGTAACACCATTCAAATAAAAGCAAAACCATTTTCCAGAAAAATAGTGCTCTAGGGCAGCCTATCCCAAAGGAGACATTCATCATTTGGGTCTAATCCTTCATCTGGTCGATATCTCCTGACTTTTACACTGCCATAGGATACTCCTGAACTCAGCGCAACATTTCTTATCCACAGATAATGCTGTAAAACTGTACACACTGGAAAAAACAAGTGAGTCTTGCTGGTTTAGAAAAGTAGTATGAAGTTATATTTTTCAAAAATGCATAAGATGGAAATATCAGTATGTTGTGCAGAAACACTAATATATTAATTTCTCTCCTGACATTAACAAATAATGTTAAAAACTGAACAGCAGCAGCTGAAGGAAACGATAGCAAACATAGATATCATTACAGTGTATTTAAAAATGTGATGGGACACAGTATATTCTCTTTGTAGATAATTGAAGGAAAAGCTATAGCTTACAATTAGATGTTAAATATGGGATTCATGTCACTTAACTTTAATCACCTAAAGTGTAAACATTTAAACTGAGTTAGTCTATACACTTTTTATAGCCAATAAAAAGAGCAAGATCTGCAGGGGACAGCTCATCCTAGTCTGTAATGGGTGCCAAAGCTTTGAGGATGAGGTGCCTTCTAGAGGTACCCTTTCTTCCCCGCTATTGAGGGAGCCCAAACAGCAAGCCTAGACCAGCCACACATTTTCACATGGTTAAAATTAAGAGAGAAGTAGCCCAGTCTACGCATCCAGGGATGCCACACTGTTTAAAGCTCAGGAGAGGTGGAGAGGAAAGCGTGTTCACCTCCTTTGCTGGCATGTGACTGATGGGGTGAAGCTGGGGGTCCAGGTCTGCCGCGCACCAGGCTGCCAGCGACCAAACCTGCAGACCTCGGAGAGGTTTCGGCTGCTGGATGTCTTGGCTTGCTCAGCATTTGGGAACTCACGGCTGATGAGCTCCCTCCACAAAGCTTGTGCCACTCTGGATTTATGTGAGCAGGGAGCAACTGCAATCTGAAAAACCAGCCGTGGCCTTTGGGGCTCACGGCAGGAGGATGGTTCTTCCTGACAGCTTCAGCCATGCCAGATTATAAGCAGTTAATTTAGCAAGCTATAAAAATAGAAGCATCTGTATATTGAAGCACTGTTCATTTAAGATAACAATGCCATATTTTTCAGCATCATAACATTTTTAATTATCTAATTCTTCCTTTTTTGAAAAGACCAGTTCATTATTGCACCTGTAATAAATTTACAGTGTGTTTTTACTTTACAAAGCTAACTATGAAAATATGGCTATCAGGCAAACTAACTTATTCCTAACAGCATTTGAAATTTTAGACAAAGGGAAGATCCCCCTGGCTCAAAATCACAATTATTTTTCCTGAACAATAATGTGCTTTTGTCACTAATATTGACTAATACTCTATGCCTTCTGCTTCACCGTTGAATTTTAACCACATTTATTTTCAGAGACAAATTGAGGTCCATCTCTGTTGGGGATGTATTTGTACTCTTCCATGCACCCTTTTGCAGCACAGCACCGCAGGGCGGGAGGGAGGGAGAAAGCCGCAGTGACAGCCCACTCCCACCTGTGTGTCCTCCTGTCTCTGGCAAGTACAGGACGGTGGTGAATCTTTGGACCTGCCAGGTCCTCCTAGCCTGGTTTTCCCTGCAGGACTGGCATCAGGCAGTCTGCCATGTCCTCCATTTTTGACCCTGGTTCTCCCACCATAAGATTTCAGATCTGCACAACTCCTTCATAGCTGTGTTCTGAAGGATGGTGTTCAAGCTCGTTTCCCTGTGTGGCCGAACTGTAGCCCCTGTATTCCCAAAGGGGTCACAATTAATGTCCTTCTTCCCCATTAGCCCAGCTGAATCTGTCAATAGTTCTGTCTAACCTGTGTTATTTCTGCAACAATTCCTTCTCTTTGACCTTTATATTTTTCTGTATTTATATTTCACAAGCAACCAAATTTTCAGCACCATCCCTGGAATATTAAAACAAAGTTTAGTATTCATCATCATTAGGAAAGTTTTCTTTGGTCTTAAAACTATATTTTTTCCATTTTCACTTTCATCCTGGCTCCTTTAGAGCCGCTCAGGCAGTTGGAGTAATTCCTCTGGTGTTACCCTGAGACACAAAAACATAACAGCAGTCATAGATCTGTGACTGCATACACAGATTGAGCAATTTCATATTCAAAGTTTGTTTAGAAATTGTAATTGCATTTGCCCTCTGTGCACAGAATTCTGTATTTCTTCCCAATTTTTCCCTAAACCTGTTTTGGTTCCTAACTGCTGAATTCCCTTCAGTCTGTAAAAAGCCTTCAGGCAACTGAGCTATCAGCACTACAGTCATTTTTTTCCCCCATTGCTGTTTTAGCAGTGCCATGAGACTTCTCAATGAGGCAGCTGAGCTTGGCCATATTCCAGTGGATGCCTTTGAGCACATGGGCTTAATTTTCTTCCTCATAGTAAGCCATTCAAATCTGTATTTTCTTTTTTAAGGCACTTCAAATAGTTCCATTTTCTGTTAGAAAACCAAATTGCAATAGTAAATCTATCTTAACTAGGATGGAATAAGGAGCAAAATTAATCAATGTAATGTCATTGACTCAAACCCCAGTGAAATATATCTGTGACTCTTCACTCCTACATCTCTACCTGTGTTTATATATTACCCTACCCAGTATGTGCACATCAGTTTGTCCTAGATGAATAAAAAACAGATCAATTTTTTTTAAGTATATACATTGAATTCCAGCTTCACATAGCATATCAGTGAACTGTCATTATGCTGGCAATATTCTAGCTGTTTCAGTTTTTGCAAAGTTCAAAGATACCTTCCTGAACTTGGGAATTTTTGTAAGCCTCCTGATGCTGGCAGCCTCCTCATGGCCTCTTCTCCTCCCTGTTCTCTAAAGTTGCATTGCCGCACCATGGGGCTCAGGGAGACCCCCAAGGCTGGGAAGAGACTTCAGTATCTTCCATGTACAGAGGTTTGTGGATTGGTCACAGTCCAAGCCTTAATCTACAGTGCTTTTGTACTTGGGAAGAGTCCACTGACTAAACTGATGAAGCTCGTGGAAATGTATTTGTTCAAAAATTCAGTTTCATGAAGTAAAGAACATGCCCTGAAAAATATCAGTGTGATGCTGAGCAGGCCTGTGATGTTCAGTGTGTAAATACTGGGTCGTAGCACCTTGTGACCCCAACTAGAAAAACAGCAGGGCAAATTCCCTATCTAATCTGAGCATACCACTAACCTGTGGTTTTAATAGCCTAGACAATAACAGTGTGCTAAAATCCGACATCTACCAGTTTCCAGAGTGGTGATGCCTGCAGGTGCTGTACACTCTCCACTCTCGCAGACAGCAGATATCACAGGGCTTGGTCTGCAGGGAGCGGGTAGAAATCTTACTGATGTTGTTCGGCACCCACTCCAAACCAGCAACCCTCATGCTGGATGAATCCTTCCGTGGAGGTGCCTGTTCCCTCCAGAATGCGGAGGGAGCTTACTTGATGACTTAAGCCTGATTAGACTAGCTGCAGTGAACCCAGTCTAATTCAACAAAACACTTTAAGCACAGGCACAGATTCCTTGTTGCTCATCTAAACACATGGGTATATGTTTCGTTTGATCATCAGCTTGTGCGAAAGTCAGTCTGACATGCATATGTTTGCATTTCAGAATGTGCTTAGTTCAGGGGCTTAGGATGGTTTGCTGTATTAGGTCCTTAAAAGCTGATTTTAAGTCTAGGCAACACGGTCAGTGGCTGCTCAATACACATTGTTGGTATACTGCAGGCATGTCCCATGAGGGAAAGCTATACCAACCCACTGGATTAAAAAAAAAATCAATGTGGTATAAAAAATACCATTTACCTGAAGAAGTGTTTTCAAATTGTCCATGTGTCATCAGTGAATCATGGCTCAAGAGCAATCTGCACTTCTTCAAAAAGTCTGAATATTGAACAAGTCCATGGGCATCATGAAAACTTGAAGCATTTCAGCCAAAATGGTGAGATACAGGCATATGACAAAAAGAGTTTGGAATGCAAACTCTTATGTGACCTTCACCATCGCAGTCGGGACTCAATGAAAACAACCCCCTGAACAATTTTTACAACACAGGGTTTTTTTCACTTGTTAAGTTGAACGTACATGTTGCAGTTCTACTCTTCTTCCTCTCTTTTTCATAACATTGGTTTAGAATGGATTTTCATTTCTCAAAGTGTTCGTTATGTACAGAGCCCTTTAGTGTGCAGCGAAATCCCACTGACTTCCCGGCCTTTAAGTGAAGCAGACATGTAACCATCATGTCCATCTCTCTCCCTACAGCTCTCTGCTGCTTGCATTACCCTTGAAGCCAAACACTCCCTTGACAAAGCAATAGTGATTACTTCTCTGCTTTGTGGTCTTCTGCAGACTGTATGTCTGTCTTCTTTAACATGGTGGGCACCTAAAAAGCCATGTTAGATTTGTATGCCCTTGATCTTTTTTATAGCGTTACATCCTAAGCTAATGGTGCTGTAATATATGTAAAGAATTTCCATTTTTTTAAAGTTTAATAATCTGTAGTTAAAATTACTTTGGACGATATTGTTACAGCTGGTTTTGAGTTAATACAAAACCAGATTCTTGGTGGTATAATTTGATATAAAACTATTTCATTATCATAATCACTAGGATTTAAATTAGAATTATAAACCAACTCTGGCTCAGTCCTATGAGCTAGACAAAATTAGGCTGACTTGCACTCCAGTATATAACTTCCACATTTTATTCTGTACATACAGATTAACTAATAGTCTTACTAATAGCCCAGTTCTGATTTTAAACTGCAGTAGCTGTATTTATTAACGGGAGTTATTACTAGCTTTCACTGGCATGAGATCACAATTAGGCTTCCTATTTTAATTTCTCTCAGTATATTATTTGGCCAGAAGTTACATAGCAGAAGCACATCACTCTGGATGCCACAAACTTAATGAATCCTCTAGGGAAGAATTTTTTGTTTCAGTAAATCAAGTTCATAGCTGAATCCATACAAGCGATAGAAGCTGCAGGTATGTATCAATGACAGAATTTGGGTCCATCATCAGCCACAGTTGTGTATTTAATGTTCCAGGAGTAAATCCAGATTAGAGCGATAGCCGTTTCTCTAATTGACTGTAGTGACCTGATATGAAGCCTCAAATTACAGTGATCAGTCTCCAAAAAGTCTATGAATAGAATTACTGCCTGTGTGGGACTACTTGCTGAAGGGCTTGCAAGAGTGTAGTGTTTTATATTAAATTGGATAAGAAATAATAATAAAAATAATAAATAATAACACATGTATTTTTTCAGAGTCACTTTTCTGTGAAGAAAGGAGCTGCGGCCTTGGGTATTGGTACAGATAGTGTGATTCTGATTAGATGTGATGAAAGGTAAGTAAAGATGCCAAATACAGCTCTTTTTGTTGGTACATAGAAGAGGATCATGAGGTGCTCAGCTCAGAGAGAGCGTATAGGATGTAGTCAACAGTTGGTGTAATTCATCGTAGCGCTACCATCTCCAGCAACCTTACACTAATTTATCCCTCTTGAGGAACTGGCTCTGTCAGTAGCTTCTTTATAAGTCAGTTTTTGGAGCTCATAAAAAGTCTTAAAGTTCCCTTCCTCGGGGTTTTCTGATACTTCTTTTTCTTTGATCCTGAAGTGAAACAACGTATTGAACTAAGAATCATTCTTTGCACATTCTCCTAAGAAATGAGGGAGAAGCTTGTTTTGGTCAAAATGGAACATTTAGATACCCTCACAGTTTAATCCATTAAAATGAGCTGAAGTGGGCCATTTAAAGGAATAAAATATTGAGGCATATTTGCTAATGTAATTCTATTACTTCATGCCCCCACCATCCTTTTCATCCTGACTACATTCCCACAGTGCCCTTGATGGGGACGCCCTTGCAATGGGACGTGCGGAGAAGGGTCTTGGCAGCATTATGGGCGGCATAGGCCAAGGAGGGAGGTGGCCCATGGAAAGGAGGAGTACAGCAGGCACCTAACCTACAGGTCCCATAGGCACTACAAAACCGCTGGTAGATAACTTTTTGTTCAACTCGCCCAACTAAAAGATTTTGATTCTCTATGGAAAACAAAGGTATATTAACAAAATCAACATGTTCTGATGAAGATTTTCAATTTTAGGGAAAATAAACTTTTATGGGACAAAAATTAATAAAACAGTCCTTATTCATTCTGCAGAGAATCTTTTCAATAGAAAATGCTATTACTATGAGCCCCAAATATCAGATTGTGATAAGGTATTGAATTATTTATGGCTCTACCATAAATGGAAGGTTTTACTGCTATCAAAATACTCTGCTCCCACATTAAAAGAAGAGCACCAACTAAGCAATTTACAGTGCTAATCACAGCGCCTGCATATTGACTTATGGACTTATTATCTCTTTATTAACAAAAGACTGAGCACTCCTTGAAGAGGAATTAATGAGAACATCAACACAACCAACACACATAAAAATACATCTCCAGTTGTTTCTGTCCACTAAAGACAGATGTGGATCAATGAAGTCGTGCCTTCCTTTTCTTCTTGGGCAAACTCAGTGTGATGATTTTCTGTGAAGACAACAATACTTACCCTACCCACACTGAAGTAAACAGCAGGACTACTACGTGTCTCACCAAATCCCAGCAGATGCCACCAGGACAAAGCAGGCTGTTTGCACAGGATGTAGGCTGCTGTGGTGGAGAGGACCCTCTGTGAAGATGTGGACCTGTGGGAGGGTGAGGGAGCGCCACAAAATCTTTCTGATGTTTCCAGCATGGCCAAGCACACTTCTTGATGGCTCATCTCTTCCTTATCCTGACCCACACCTGCCAAGTTTGCCTGGTTTTGCTGTATCATGGGACAATGTGAATGTGTGGTGAATTTCAAGCCAGGAGAACATGTAGAAGATCACGTTCTTGGTCGTACCTGAGACTGGACGACCATACGTTTCCATTGCCTCTTTTACTACCGCACAGACATATTGGTAGCAGTAGTGTATTACCTGCAGGTTTGGGGTCGTAACACTTCAGTCTGGTGTGGCAGCAGTGAAGATTATGTACAGGCGTGGGTAATACGAGAAGATTTTGGCACTAGCACTCGTTCTATCCGCAGTGTCCTTTTGCTGCTGAGTCTCTTCTGCCTCCCCCAGTAGCCCTCCAGCCTCTGATGCAGCCTAGCACATCTCATGTCACCCCCTGCCACATTGTCTGGGTGAGAAGTGTCTAAGGAGCAGCCTATTGTTTCGCAATGCGGTTTAGGTGTTGCAGGTCCTCTGAGGTGATAACTCATGAAAATGCTGTGGAAGTAAGCAATGCTGTTGGCTAGTTTGCTAGATTTGGAGACGGGGGGAGGTTGTGTTGTGTGCTCCAGCATGTGTTTGCACTGTACACAAAGCCAACTTACTGCTTGCTCCTTGGTAAAGCTTGGCATTGCTTGGACATTGTACTCTCCTGGCCATGAATTCCTGCACATACTCAACACAACCAGGACCTGCATAATCACCTGTCTTGGTAAAAAAATGTTGGCAATGCAAGTGTCTGCCCAGCTTTGTGGGTTTTTTTCTGTGCACAAGCTCAGTAAGTTAGAAACCATTGAAGACCAACATCTAAACTATGTTTGGAGGAAGAATTCATTGTGTTCCTTCGGCATGTTTTTTTTTTTTTCTTTATTCCTCCAGTGATACTAGAAACAGTTTTTGAAGAAAAGACAGCTACTGCTTTTCTCTGAACATGTGCATGTAACTGGGAGGAACTCACAATGAGTTGAATACTCTTTAGACCTTGAACTTCTGCAAGAAAAATCAGGACTAATTTTTGGACTTGGTAGAGCTTTTTGTTCTCAGTTCTTCTTTTAGTGTTTTGAGTAAGTAAAATGCAGGACGGATTTTTGCATAAAACTCAGCAGTACAAACCCATTTCTGCTGAAATAATGACTGTCTTATTGTGAGCCACGTAAGGATGAAAACTTGAAAAACCTGGCAGTATCTCATTACAAGAAATTACTAATACATTTTTAATACACATTCATCTAGATGCCATGTAAACAGTTTTTTAATGCAAAATCAAAACTAATGGTTTTATTTGTTTCCCTGAAACTACTATTTTGAGCTTTAGTAAAGGTTCTTTTTTTATAGCAACAGGAAATCAGTGCTTAATGAAAGAAAAAATGTGCCCAACTGTACTGAGAACTGAAAAAGTCTTAAATATAATTTAAATGGACAACATTCAAAGCCAGTGAAGACTTTATTCCTGTAATGTGGGGAGCTGCCATGTTTGTATTGCTGTTATGCGTACTGTCTCTTCTTAGATAGTCTTGCTTGTGGCTGAAGCAAAGAAAACCTTACTCTCAATATTCAGTATCAGCATTGTTTTATCTTGCGCCTGGTTAATTTACAGGATTTTGTAAATTAGCCTTCAAGCCTTATACCACTGTGTCTGAATCTCAGGTAAATGGTTCATACTAAAGGTGTTGCAAATACAATATACAGTCAATACAAAGGGCCTGACAGTGCATTTAATGAGTCCAGACTGGTAACTTCTCTTCATATCCTGCTTCAAGCAAATACGAACATGTAATGCACCAAACCGTGAAATAGTCGCCCTGAAATGAGTTCATCCCTCAGGTGGAAACACAAAGACAACTGCTTACCCCAGAGCGGAGTCGCGCTGCTCAAGGCCATGCAGCTCAGTTGGCATTTTCTGTGCCTGCTGAAAAGGGACCATGGGGTTTGACACCCAGTGAGCTTCTTGGGTCCCTGGGCTGAGCCTCCCCCTGGGAGTTGGGCACATATTCCCAGGGCTGTAATGTCAAACAGGACCAGGAGGCACCATGGAGCAGGATCAGCCTTTAATGGGGGTGGCCACGAGATAACTTCTCTCAGTTACCATCCCCATTTTGATGCAAACTGGTTGACAAAATAATTAGGGTAAAAACTCAAGACTAATGGTCAGAGTCTTTCTGTGCTCCTCCATGCTGCATAAGCCTTGGGCAAAAAAGTAACTTTGTTCCTTATTTGGGTTTCCCATTAAGTGAAGAAGTAACAGCAAGAGCTGATTTCAAGATGAAATTTCTGATATAACTCTCTCTTGCTCCAGAGGGAAAATGATCCCATCAGACCTTGAAAGAAGAATTCTTGAAGCCAAACAAAAAGTAAGTTTACTAGCTTTTCTGCTTCCAAAAAAAAACCAAAAAAAAACAACCAAGAATGATACAGCTAGTTGGTTTGCTTTCCTTGGTAAAACAGCACAGGCTAGCCCATTAACTTTTGATTTATTTCTCAGAAATGTAGCATGGCAATTAGTGAGGCAAGAGTTGCTGCGAAAATAGGTTTAGAGCTACTTTATAATCTCGATGAGCTATTTGCCTTTTTTTTATTTGTTGTTCTGCAACAACAAATGTTGCTCCTCTGTTTTTATATTATCAGCCTATGATGCAGTTTCTCAGCTGAGTATTGGCAAAAACAGAGTAATCATTTGGGGAATATTTATATATTTTAATGCATTGAAAATATCCCTCATAGACTCGCCACATCAATGGAAGATAAACTAAAATCCACACATCTCTAAAAATGCACTGCTTTTGTATGTGTTCATTAACAGAAGCTAGAATTAAAACATCAGATTAAAGTATGCAATGAACTCAGCCCTGTGCCTTCAATAACATTTACGTAAATAGTCATTAGACATACAGCATTCAAAGCTCATTAACAACACGAATCTTCATTAAAAGCTCACTTTTTCTTAGAAAAGGAGTTAAAAATAAGGCAAAATGATAACAGTGGCACTCAAACCTACTGACCGTTGCAGAAGGAAGTTTAGACCTTGTTAATGATTTAAACCCCAGTTTTGCAAAACATGTAGCTGCTTTTTACCTTTGTCACCCTGAGTACTGCTTACGAAAGCAACAGAACTACAAATGAGTTTGAAATGAAGCACTGGTATAAATTATGGCAGACCCAAGACCTCATAGTGCAAAAGCCATGTGGTGGACAGTGAGTGCTCCTCTGTGTGGCACGGCATTTAGCAGAGGGAATCCAAGAGAGGGTCCCTGGCCTATGTGGAGATGGCAGTCTCCCTGCTCTGCAGGAGGGATGAGGCTGGAGGTGAGCCCCACACCTCCCCTGTGCACTGCCCCCAGGAGACACCCCCAGACAAGATGCTCCCACTGACAGGACTGGGCCACCACACGTTCAGACACTCACTGGGATAATTACAGTACAGCTCAGGGCACAGTCCACCAGCGATATTTCTTGCACTGTGGTGCCTGGGTAAGGCTTGTTTTATGTGACACCATGAAGAGCAGAGCTTTTTGTTTCAGCCAGGTGGTATGGAGCAGAATTTTTGAGCCCTTACCTGCCTTATGCAGCCTAATAAATGGAGTATGCTGGTTTGGAAGTTTGCTGCCACCTTAAGGTAGAAACTATAATACCACTAGCATCCAAATGAAGAGAAAACCAGTGTAATGTAGCAGGGATGTCCTCTAGGAGACACTTGGGGGCTCACTGTGGAGGCTGGAGCACTCAGACCTTGCCAAATGCCTCTGTGCTTTCTTGCAGGGATTTGTTCCTTTTCTGGTGAGTGCCACAGCTGGGACAACAGTGTACGGGGCGTTTGATCCTCTCATAGCTATTGCAGATATCTGCAAGAAGTACAAAATCTGGATGCACGTGGATGTAAGTATCATCTTACGTGGGGGGCTGGATTACAAGATGTATTAGCGTTAATTTATTCATTTTGGACCATGTCATCTTGTACAAAACCCATTGTATTTGCTTCCTGTAATTAAGTCTAACATCCAAGTGCTGACTTCTCACTCCTCTGAAAGGCTTAGTTCAGGGGGACATTTCAGGAGCTGTGACTGTGCAGTGCTTCTAGCAACTGGGACACTTAAGATGACCTAGTTTGAGTGCTTTTGGCCTTCAGCTTTATCTCTGAATGCCATTAGTACAAGAAATACATAAGAACCATACTGAGCACTGGCTCAGCTTCTGCAGCAGCTGCAAAATAAATACATAAGGAGAAGGCTACATTTGTCTGGAATAAAGTACCGCAAATTGCTGAACAGGTTAATGCAAATGCTAGCAAAATTTATCAGATTGGCTACTTAGCTTTATCTGGGCTCTTGCCAATAAATCTTTCTGAAGGATCACCTTTCAGCCCTAGAATGGCTTTTATGTCATTTTTGCAAATGCTTTCTCCAAAAAGGCTTGGTAGTAGAATTTCCGTAGGTCTGGGTGTCTTGCTTTTGGATTACTGTGGCAGCCAAAATCAGTCCAATTCAAAGAAATAATTCGTATTTACCTTAAACTACTTCTCAGTCAGATGAAACGCCTGCTTGTCCCAGAGCTCTGTGAGCAAAAGCAAATGAGTTGGGGGCAAGCAGTAGTGGTCTGGAATACGATGAAAACTCACCAGAGCAGCGGAGATCCCAGTCTGGTTTGTTATCATCGCTTAGTCACTAACAGAGAAAAGGCAGCTAACCCAGGAGCAGCAGGAGTTATTAATTACAGCGTGGGGCAGACCCATGTGTCAGTGTTGGAGGTAGTGGGGAGGGAGGGGTTAGCAGATGATAAGGGTGGGCACTCAGATCATGGGCTGTAAACCCCTGCTTCCAAGCTACTGGAAGAAAATTGTTAGCACAGCTAATGCCTCAGGCCCCATCTGCCTGGTCATTTTGGAACGTGCCACATCAGCAAGAAAAAAGAAAGGGCCCCAAACTGATGTGAACGCACAGATGTCATCACGGAGAGATGCAGAGCTCTCTTATAAAGATAATGTGTCTTGCCTTCTAGGGAGCATGGGGTGGTGGGCTCCTGATGTCAAGAAAACACAAATGGAAGTTAAATGGCGTTGAAAGGTATGATTTATTAATGTTAATTAAACACATTTATTAAATGCATTTTAATATGCTTGTGATTACTATAGCAATGTTTATAAATAAAAGTAAAAGTCAATGTTATTTGCAAGATACAGTATGAAGAAATCATGTCCTTCCAGTTGAAATAGTATTGCTAAGCGCCTTTGTTGAATGCTGCAGTACTGTGGCACTTTGTTTTGTCGTACAAAGAACAGACATTTCTTGTCTGCGTTTTCATTCCTTCCCGCATACATTTGCATCTCCAGAGCGGTTTCTGCAGCATCCTCTGATACAGTGGCCAACATGGATTTGCAATTGTATTTCTCTAAGAAATTAATATTGGAGGTCTTGCATGCTGAAGTCTAAGTAAGGATGCATCTGCAGTTTGGACCGGTGTCCTGGCAGTCACTGACCACTGCTCTGTCACTTCTGGAGAGAACGTCCTTCTCCAGGCTGTGTTAGTGACTTCTCAGTAAATCTGTGCCTGGACAAACACAGTTGTAGTCATGAGCTCTTGAACATTGCACATACACACAGATGAACATAAGAGATGCCAGTCCAGTTCAGTCTGGAAAGGCTGAACTTAAGCTTACAAATAGCTCCTTATTCAGAAACTTTTAGTTAAGCTGTGGAACTCCTTGCCGTGGGGTGTTAAGATTTATCTGCGTTCGAGGGAAGACGAGACAAAAAACATTCAGGACTTCTGTGAGCCACAAATGACTCAGAGCCCCACAAATGGGGGCTTAGAGTGTATTTGGAGGAAGGTTGTATATGCTTACCCTGTTTTGTATTCTTCTCAGGCACCTATTTCGGCCACTTGCTAGAAACAGTATACTGGGCTGGATGGAGTCACTCTCACATTTGTGTGTTTTCTGAAGCTCATGCTGTTTGAGAGTAAATTATTACTCCCTTATGCCTTTTTTATCTCTAAATTGAATTGCTGTTCCTTGCCAATTAAAATTACAAACAACTTCCTCATCCTGTTCCTGAAGATAGGATGATACCTTGATGATTCCGTTCCTTTCTCATACATCTCACTTGCAAAATTTGGAAAGCAGCCAATAGTTCTATGAGTTCAATTTAGTTAAGACTGCCTCCAGCGCTCCAAACTTATATATTGTGCATTAGAAGGACATACATGCAAATATCCAGCACATTAGAAAAATCTACCCAGTTGCCTGTGAGGACAGAGTATGAAAAAAAGAGTTTGGTTCCCAAATTGCTGTCCAAATTCTGCTGGAATGAGAAGTTCAGGTTGAATCCCTATTGGAGAATTGTCCAAATAATGTGCTTTCGATCCAGAACTCCACTGGATTTTATCTAGTGCTTTGATAAGCACCATCTCCATATGTTTGGCAGTGAAGTAATGAAATTTTTAATTTCCAGTGCTGTTCCACTGCTTGATGGACACAGTGGCTCATTACAGTTTGTCCATATCTCAAATACGAGACTTTTAGAGCAGACTTACTAGATCAAACACTAGACACTCCTGTTTTAATGGTAGATGTTCGAATACAACTCAGTCATTACAGGTTGGGATAGAAGAGAACTGGAGCTGATACTCATGTTTGATAGGGGAGAAAAATACAGGGAGGGAGTATTAGATGTGCTCTGGGTACTTCCATCCTTCTGGTAACAGGCAGTCCAGCAAAAATAGTCCTGTCAAAGGCAGAAGGAGTTGCAGGACCACCCTTACCACGCCCTCTGATCCCCATGTGGGAGATTTCAAGCTGCTTCAAGGCGCGCTGAAGGAAGCATGTCCCCTGGTGTCTGGAGCAGGTCTGGCCACCATCAGGAGTTTCAGTCTGGTGTCCCTCTGCCAGAGGCTCAGGCAGAGGGTGACAGCTGAGAAAAGCACGTTTGCAGCTGAATGAGCACTCCCATACAGGGTCTGGGCATCCTTCCCGGAGCTGCCACTAGTCAATGAATGCACCTCTGTGTGTTTTTAATGGTGGCTGAGGACCAGATTCTGCCAGTCTTGAGTCTCTCCTGTCATCCATTTGAAATCTCTAAAGGAAAATTTTTCCTCTTTTTTTCTTTCTGTCTGTGATTCACAGCCAAAAAGATCACGGAGGTGCTTCATGCTCGGTTATTTGGGCAAATGTGAGATGCTTTAAAAAAAAATCTGTGGACCCATGTAGCTTTTTCCTTCACTGTTTGTATCAGTCAGCAATTTCTTCAAGCACAGACTGATGGCTGAAGCCCAGAATAACTGATAACAAATAAAAAATGGTGGATATTTATTTTACATAATTAATTTTTTTTAGTGTGTGCAATTAGGATGTAATTGGGGAAATAAAATGACCTTAGTGTAAATTAAATTTTTTAGGTAGATAATTAACATCTGGCTGTTGTCAGTAAATAATCCTTTTGATTGAGAAAACCCATACCACTACTGTTACCTAGAAGTCTTTTAAAGAATTTCTGCCTGATACTGCGTAAGCACAGATAAAAATTAAAGAGTATCATATCAAAGGAAATTCATAGACCTGAATGCATGTTCAGAATCATTAGCTTTGGTGTTGTAATCAGATGACTGACTTTGAGCTGATTAAAAGCTGCCAAATACTCGAAAAGCCAAGCCAAGTGGCCAGATGTTGCCTGTGGAAGACTGTTCCCTACAGATTTTGCATCAGGCACTTGCGCAGTCCCATTTAAATAGCAAAGAAGAAAGCACAGAAGTGCTGCACGGTGTCCATGTGAAGTTTGGAGTTGCTTACTTTGAAGGAGTGGAAGCAATTTGGCAGGAAATGATAAGGACATGCATAAACCTGTAGCGCTGTCTCCAAATCCTACAAGGGAAAATACCACCAGATTCTGACATGCTTATCTCTGTTCACAGAAACATTACCTGCGAGTGTGTCTTGGGTCCTTTTTACATGCCCCAGTTGACTGATTGATACCAATTTATACCATCAAAACTCAAATCATTGCAGTACATGAAATCCTGTGCACTATGCATCCTTGACAGCCTGCCAAATAGAATGCAAATGTATACATTTACCGGCTAATCATCATATGTAATAATAGTAATTAACAAATAGCCAGTGAAGCATAATACAAAATTAAAATAATAAACAACTGGACAGTCTTTCACTCAGCCCTTGCTACACTCGCAAATGTCTCACCTCTGGGCTGTGTTTTGACAGCGCCCTGTTTTTTCACAAGATCCGGGCTGACAGCTATTATTGCAGTGAAGGTGTCCTGAAGGGAGGCACGATCAGACTCTTTTGTGGAAGGGGGAGGTCAGTTCTATGTTTATCACTGTGGTGATTTTGGACTGAGTCCTCCAGTTGTGTGAATTGTCATAGCCAAGCTACAAGTAAGGAGCTATGAAAATTTACAGTCAGCAGAGCAATGAGAAAAATTACTTTGAGCCAGGTTTTCCAAGTTACTCGGAGACTTAGAGGTACCCAGAAGTATTTAAAGGAATTTTCAAACCTGCTTATGTGAGCTACTTACTAAAATTGTACTGAAACTGGAATCAGTGGGAGGGAATACGGTAGTTTGCCAGCTTCCCATCTGCAACTTTAATCATCTCTGTGCCTTTAGAAAGTTCATCAGTCAGACGGGTGCTTTTAGGAAGTTTACGCTATGTTTATGAAGTATGGATGAGTCCCCAGAAAGTTCAATACTGATTAAGTTCAGTGGATAGAGCAATTATCCTGTGGTAAGTTGCCAGAATTGTCATCCAAAAACCAACTAGAGTGGATTAGGTCCCTTATGAAGGCATTGCTTTCCTAATATCAGACATGATTATTTTCAGCTTTGCTTGCTCAGAAAAAGAAAAAGGTGTGCATTGCTATGTGTTCATTTATTATTCCTATTATTACTAAATGTCTCCTTGGTTTCACCACCACAGTACAATGTCTTGAGTTTTATGTGGTTTGCTGTCCCAGGGCCAATTCGGTGACCTGGAACCCTCACAAGATGATGGGCGTCCCACTGCAGTGTTCAGCCCTGCTAGTAAGAGAAGAGGTATGTCCCAGTATACTTACTTCTCTGATCCTTTCTGACATTTTGCTTCTCAAAATCCTGGATGTTTTCTTCATAACTGTGTCATTGCTAATATTTGCTAATGTGATGAGGATTAGAAAAGAAACTGAGAAATAGACTTCTAGTCACGTGCTCAGGCTGTGGCTGCAAAAGGAATTAAAGTAGCTGCCTAGCAGAAATGATAGATCCAATTAACGGCAACGTCTTTACAGAGTTTTGTGTCCATAGTTAAGGTGTGGGTGCATAACTGTGTAGCCCCGCTAGTTACATAAAACTTAACTGTAGGCAAACTCTAGTCCTCTTAGGATGAATGGTATGGTATACATGCAGCATGACATTTGGTCCAGAACCTAGGCATCATTACATTTTCTGGACTTTTATGATATTTCAGCCCAGCTCTGATCCATATATCCGCTTTGGGGCGCATGGATATAAAAGGGGAAGACTAAGTTCACTTGGAATAAAAAGTAGACATTTCATTTAGCATTAGAATTTGAATTATCCTTCAAGCCTGCAATTTTCATATAACCATCAGTTACTGGGACAGCTGCTATACAACCACCACTTCCTAGACCAGCAATCAAAAAGCTGGTTGCTGTTTTGCTAACAGCTGTACAACAGATTGTATACAAAGTGATTGCACTTAGGAAGAAAGAAGCTGGCTTTTATTTGCCCTCTGGGTCAGTTCCCCGAGACAAATCCTGCCTGGTTGAAGTCAGTACCATCCTTGACCTCTAGTGAGAACAGATGGCTCAGATTAGGAGAAAGCCAATTTTTTCCCCTCTCATTTTACTATCTCAGTTTTGCGTTACACATAAAGATTAGACTTGATGATAAACAGCCAAGTTTTGATTCTTCTTGGACTGGAAATTGCGGTTTTAGGCAACAGCCCTAAGGTATACCTTAAACTTGGTTGAACACTTAACTAGAGACAGAACATCACTCTCTGCACTTCACTTAAAAAGCTAAAAAGGAAACCTCATACTTTCGTGATCCAGGTTTCTTCACCTTGTTGGCTTCTGGCCCTCCCACAAAGCTGCCTCTCAAAATGGTATCTTGCAATCCAGAAATAGCACTAGCTGGCTGTTTAAAAGCCTTATGCTCTTGTGTCTGTTCAAGGCTTCCAGTACCACTTAAGCATCCAATCTGCAGCTGAGTGCTTTGCAGAAAAGAATTGCGCCTACAAAGAAAGAAAACAATGAAAATCAGAATTTGAGAGGCCAAAGCAATTAGAAAAGTGGTGTGATACTATTTAGATTAGTCACCAAATTGCCTTGGTCTGACTCAACCAGAAAAAAGCCTTCCAAGGAAAGGAGGAAAAGGAACGAGAACAAGGAATAAAAAGCAAGATCCAAAAATGAACTAGTGCAAAATGTCCAGCTTTTTTTTTAAAAAATGCCTTGGCTCTGGGAGTAGATTACACATTACTGGGTCAGGTACAAAGGTGTCCAGGGCACTGAATGGGATATGAAAAATCTATTCCACTGAGCAACTAAGTCTGGTTTTGTCCTTTTTTGCGATCTTCTTTCTGCACTTGGACACATATGCCACTGCATTGTGGTGTTGGTAATTTCTCACCCAAAGCAACCTTCAAAACAGTAGTCACATCTGTGCCAACATCACTTTTTTGTATCTTTGTTTCTATAAGGGATTGATGCAGAGCTGCAACCAAATGCATGCTTCCTACCTCTTTCAACAAGACAAGCACTACGACCTGTCTTATGACACGGGAGACAAGGCTTTGCAATGTGGACGGCATGTTGATGTCTTCAAGCTATGGCTGATGTGGAGGGCAAAGGTAGGACTGCCTGCAGTATATTTGTTTGTATTAAAATAATGCACACCAGATACAGGGTTTTTTTCTGTAATCATCATTTTAGAGAATACCTGACCTGAATTTCCCATATATAACATGAAAGAAAGAACATTATTATTTTCTGGGTTTTTATACTCTTTAACAATTTATCTTCAAAGCAGCACACATGATTTTGGAACTTAAACTCCATGGCTTTGCATAGCATTTGCTTTGTGTAACGGTAGAAGTCTAACAGTATAAATCATATACCTAAGAATGTTGTTACAAAGATTTCTGGAAATAAAAAGATGTTTTAATGACATTCAGAAATGAAACATGGCAAATCAAGACTGGAATAACCTCATTTCATTGCATGCAGTAGATACGAAGTCATCTTTTGAAGGAGTAGAGGAAAACTCATCAAAATCTGTTCTCTGGGAAATCTGAAAACACCAATTCTAATGATTAATTCATCTGTATTTGTAGAATGTTGCTAAATAAGTTTTTCCATATATTTATCCAGTCTATTCTGTCAAGTTGCCTCAGGTTTGTTCAGAGGAGATGACATCACTGTTTTCATTTCCAGAAATCCTGAAAGATCCTCATGTGCTTCATTAAAACTCTGAAAACAATTCTGAGACAGACATCAAATGTAGCTGGAGATGTGGGAGTCTGTAAAGGAGGATGCAAGTTTCTGTGGTCACAATAGCTGTTGTGCTAACTGGGGTCTCCAGAGCGGCAGGCAGTTTTAGCCACATGTCTCTCTTTAATTCCAAGCCTTTCTCCTGAGGCTGTGCTAGCCCTACCCTGTTTTGAAATCTCTATACACAGAGGGATAATGACATGGGCTTTTAAGTCAGTTCTGCACTGCCAGAACAGATTTAGCAAGGACATGGATCCATTACTCAGAGACATTTCTTCTTCTAGACCCCATTTTTTCAATATGCCTTGTACTGCTTCTTCTCTTCTCACACTCCACTTGTAATATTAACATTACAAAATAGGATGTGTGTTTCTTAAACAGTTTATCTATTCCAGCTGTTTATTCCCCTTCCTCCCTCATAAAGCTGGATCTTTTGTTTGTGGCATCACAGCTGGTGATTGCAGGAACAATTATGATGTCACAGAGAGAGGATTATGACTTCTGCCAGAGAAGAAAAAGCAGGATTTGCTGCAGCTCTTAAAAACACGCCTTCTGAGTTTATATGGTGTCAATTAGAAAAGAAGAAATAAAAACACTACAGAGGCAGGGCAGCATCTAAACAAAATGTGCATTTTCACAGGCATCAGGCCAGGCTCTAAAAGTCTATCTGCCCGTTCTGTGTTTAACTAAAAAATAAAAATTATTCTTGGAAAAGCCCCCAGCACATCACCTCTGGAAGATTAAAATCCCCTATTCTGGAAATAGCAGGAGAATCCCCATGGCTGGAACTCAACACCTTCTAGAGACCTTCCTCTGTGCCAGCCCAGGCTGCCCGAAACCGTGCTCAGTCTCTCTGTAAAATCTGCCGATGAGGGCAGCCTTCATCAGAGGTGTTAGCGATATTTTGCTGAGAACCAAGCTAGTACCCAGTGCTTATTTTGCAGAGGTGGCTGTAGGGGAGTCAGTGGCAAGAGCTGAAGACAAATGAGCAAAGTGTCCTTCATCTCATAGAATCAGATCCTTAATCTGTCCCACAGAAACTTCTGAGAGGTGACTTGTGCTGGTGCTTTGGCAAGCGCTGCATGGTCCTTTCGCTGTTTCGGTTCACAGAACAGATAGTCATGTAACTTTTTTTATCCTTTTGTCTCTAAAGGGAACAACAGGATTTGAAGCACAAATTGATAAGTGCTTGGAACTCGCGGAATACCTATACAATAAAATAAAGAACAGAGAAGGGTATGAAATGGTGTTTGATGGAAAGGTATGTATTGCAACTTCTTCCCAGTTGTTCAACAGCACTTGCCTTAGTCACCTATTGGGGTGCTACCAACAGGTCAAACCAACAGCACATGACAGAAAGCAGTGTCCCTTGTAACAAAGCCTGTTGTTGTGCCAATATCGCTGTTCCTCATGAGATCCAGGGACAAGGGAGATGAGGCATCTGTGCATAAGATTTCAGAGTGCACAGTTTCACCTCACTGAAACTAAACACTGGCATCTCAGGCTAACACAGCACACACACAATTAGAACCGGCTCTTAAGTAATAAAAACAAGTTGTGGTTTCCTAATAGGAGGGTCTGTTACGAGTGGGTGGTTGCAGTACCCCATGCAACTCTGAAAGGATGGTTGTGCAAAACAGTTTTATCAGCATCCTCAAGTCGGCAGTCACAGGGGACCTGGCGGCACTGCAGTTCCTGCTGTGCTGGGGTGCAGTACAGTGGGGCAGGGGCTGATAGAATCATAGAATTGTCTAAGTTGGAAGGGACCTTTAAGATCATCGAGTCCAACCATCAACCTAACACTGCCAAAACCACCACTAAACCATGTCCCTAAGCACCACGTCTACACGTCTTTTAAATACCTTCAAGGATGGTGATTCCACCCTTCCCTGGGCAGCCTGTTCCAATGTTTGATAACCCTTTCAGTGAAGAAATTTTTCCTAATATCCAACCTAAACCTCCCCTGGCGCAACTTGAGGGTGTTTCCTCTTGTGCTATCGCTTGTTACTTGGGAGAAGAGACTGACACCCACCTCACTACAACCTCTTTTCAGACAGTTGTAGAGAGCGATAAGGTCTCCGCTCAGCCTTTTCTCCTCCAGACTAAACAACCCCAGTTCCCTCAGCTGCTCCTTATAAGACTTGTGGTCTGGACCCTTCACCAGCTTTGTTGCCCTTTTCTGGTCACGCTCCAGCACCTCAATGTCTTTCTTGTAGTGAGGGGCGCAAAACTGAACACAATATTCCAGGCGCGGCCTCACCAGTCCCAAGTACAGGGGATGATCACTTCCCTAGCCCTGATGGCCACGCTATTTCGAATACAAGCCAGGATGCTGTTGGCCTTCTTGGCCACCTGGGCACACTGCTGGCTCATATTCAGCTGGCTGTCAATCAACACCCCCAGGTCCTTTTCCACCAGGCAGCTTTTGAGCCACTCTACCCCAAGCCTGTAGTGCTGCATGGGGTTGTTGTGACCCAAGTGCAGGACCCGGCACAGGGCCTTGTTGAACCTCACACCGTTGGCCTCAGGCCATCGATCCAGCCTGTCCACGTCCCTCTGTAGAGCCCTCCTACCCTCAGGCAGATCAACACTCCCGCCCAACTTGGTGTTGTCTGCAAACTTACTGAGGGTGTACTCGATCCCTTCGTCCAGATTGTTGATAAAGACATTAAACAGAAGTGGCCCCAATACTGATCCCTGGGGAACACCACTTGTGAGTAGCCGCAAACTGGATTTAACTCCATTCACCATCAGTCTTTGCGCCTGGCCTTCCAGCCAGTTTTTTACACAGCAAAGAATGTTGCTCAGGAGCCCATCTGGCTCACGTGACGGAGGCTACACGACTATGTGGGGTGCAGATATCTCTGGGCATGTTGTTTCTGTTGAGGGAATCCAGCTGAGACGGGACCCCTGGGTGCCAGGTGCTCAGCTGGAGCGCAGTGCCCAGGGCAAGGTAGGGCAGCCTGAGCTGTGTGGCTGTACCTCTGAAATGCACCGTGCTGTCTCGTATTCAGTCATCTCTTCATGGCAGCCCTCTCCAGCTGTGATAGCTGGGGACAGGCCTGGTAGAGACCTCTGTTAGAGAGTTAACTGGTGTTTTGCCTGTAAAAGAGTAAAAAAAAAGTCACGTTGTAGCTTTTTTCCTCCTACTTGTGATGGGTTTTGCTCTCTGTACTTGCCTTGGAAGGTTTTGTCTCTCAGAACATTGCTTCCTGGTAGTGATCACTTAGTGCGTGCCTAAGTGCTCTGCAGTGCACAAGGATAAACGTCACCATCTTTCTTCAAACAAAGATCACAGGCTCATACCCACATGCCACTGTGTGATTTATTTCCTGCATCTCACGCATCATCACTGAATTTGGTCCACTGGGTCTGATGATGAGTAAAGGAACTGGCAGCAGTAAGAGTTGCTGTAACTCACACATTTAGCATCCAGCAAAGAGGCAATTGCTGGGCGACTGCAAAAATACACAAAATGTCAACTGCTTCTTCCTTTTGCCTTTCTACTTGGTGCTCCCGTATAAGTTAAACTAGCTAAGACGCTGTGGTATATGCATATTAATACGGCAGCTAACTAAATCAAACTGAAAAGTAATACATTTCATTAAAGTAAAAAACTTAGACTGTCTTACGTACCGCCTGTGACTCTTGTTTACAGAATCAGATTTTGTATTACTCTGTCATGTAATAAAAGTAAACAACATGGTCTTCACCTCTAAATTATCTGTAATAAACTCGTCTTAGCCACACAATCCCTTCAGCCTCTGGAGGGGCAGCACATACAAAATCTAGAAGCCTCTCAGTAGGGGATAAATATACTCGCACAGCTGGATGATGTGTTTCTGCATCTGACACCCTGGGAATAAATTGCCTAAAATTATCTTTTCTGCATTAATAATGATGATGACTCTCAGTGGACCACAATAATGAATACCATTGACTGCTGTCATAATATGATGTATGAGAGGGGGGGAAAGGCATGAACTTCATTGCAACTGAGATATTATGAGCATTTCTTACAGTGTAAACCATTATTATTCTGTGTTTAGCCTCAGCACACAAACGTCTGCTTCTGGTATATACCTCCCAGCTTGCGCAGTATGGAAGACAATGAAGAAAGAACGAGCCGCCTTATGAAGGTAAGCAGCATCCTCCAGGACATCATGTAGTGAGCAGTGAAATCCTTGCAAGCAGACAATTCTCAAAATGGTCTCCAAGGGCACAGGGCAAGGTCACCTTGCGTTATTCTGGCAAATGACACTTCTGTGGTCATTTTACTGCAGGGTAGGCTAGCACCACCTTACTCTGGTCTCCCAAGTTTGGTGCTGCCTGCATTTGCCTGGTCTCTAGAAGTACTTGTTTGAACTCTCTGTGTATTTACTGAAGTTACTGTAGACTGCAGCTGCTAAACCCAGAAAGTGCAACAACAGCTGGATAATACCATGGCACTCTGGTATACGAAAAGATGGAAAAAGATTGTAACAATATGTTTTGAGCACTACAAAAAACAGCTACTGTGTGGCTGTCAGCAATATTGAGAAAGGGGGGGGGGGAATTCCCTAGTGATTTTAAGACCAGGACAAAGAAACAGGATAAACCCAATGTCTTTTCAGTCAGCCATTTATTCCTTAATGGAGGTTAACTTTTTTATCAATATTGGATGTAATTTCATTTGAACTGCTTCATGTAGCTCTTCATCTTTTTTAAAAAAGAAAGCATAGTCTGTGTTTTGCTATAATAATAATAATAAGGGTGATGGTAATAATGAAAGTTATTAAAATAATGATAATAATGATCATAATCATCATCATGATCATCATCCCCTGCTTTTTGTTACTTTGCAGGTGGCACCAGTGATAAAAGCGAGGATGATGGAGTATGGAACGACCATGGTGAGCTATCAGCCCCTGGGAGACAAAGTGAACTTCTTCCGGATGGTCATCTCAAACCCCGCTGCAACTCACCAAGACATTGATTTCCTGATTGATGAAATAGAACGCCTGGGACAAGATTTATAATAATCGGGTGTGAAAGTCTGTTCCTGGACCTCTAAGGAGACAATTAAGTTGTCACAAACTGTGCGAATGTATTTGTAGTTTGTTCCAAAGTAAATCTATTTCTATATTGTGGCATTGGAGTAGAGTACAGTTTAAAATCAAGAAACATGGCTCCTTTAAAGTCCTTTCCTGAGTTTTAGAATACCTCCTTAATAATTAGCTGCACAAAAAGCTGCATTGAAACAAATAAGGAAGAACAGAAGATACTTAACAATTTTATCCCCTATTTTAACACAGCGACTACTTTAAGTTAAAAGCAATCACAATGAATGATGCCAAATTTGCCCAAAATGATGACAAAATCAAATTGGGGGATGTGGGAGGGGGCAGTGAGAAGCAGAATATACAAGCTGTATGTTTAAAAGTGAAAGTATTTTGCCTTTTTCGTAGTATTAGAACAGAATTTCTAATTTACCTATAGCAACATTTCAAATGTATTTAAATAGGTATAGTTTTACAAAAGGAAATATATATATATAAAAAAATCCTATTTTGTAAACTATATATTTTTATTTTATATGGGTTATAAAACTGCAAGGACAGAAGCTGAAAATTAACTAGGATTCTTTTTCTTTTGATGGAGGTGCCTCAAATATTTATTACTGCTTATTTTAAAATATAAGCCCACATACTACATTTTTAAGAGGTACCAATACCTCATTTCTCCATGTCATACGGATTGTACATCTCCAGGGTTGATTACTGAAAAACCTCAAGAGTACTGCAGCTCTGAAAACCACTTAATAAGATCAATTACAGTACAACAATAGGATGCTATTATTCCTGATTACGTTTCCCACTTGGCCTACCTAAGCAGACGCACAATCAACATACAGTGCTAACCAAGACAGAAAGAAGGTTGTATTTGGATGGTTTCTGTGTTCTGTGGTAAATAAGCCTATCCAAAAAAAGTCACATGTCTGAATAAATACTTATCTCATAACCCTTTCTTCTATGAGCAGTCCAAAACTACATTGAAAATTAAAATTGACTTAAATTCTTACTAAAGAAATAGCATGAAACCTCACAACTCCATTAAGAGGGTAAAGACTTCTTACAGATGTACAGGTCTACAAGACAAGGCCTAAATTAAATGTGACTGTAATCTGATTGACAGGGATGGGGTCTAAGTAACAAATTGCTCGGTCAAAGGTTTCTCCCAGTGCTGGACTCCATCCTTGTCTGCAACGGCTTTGGAATTGTAGAAAAAATTGAGCTAAGGCTACACCTGCCTAAAACAGCCCACGTGGAGCCTCGCAGCCTGTTCAGAAACCATGGGCACAGCTCTTGCAGAATTCACGTGCTGCATCATTCCTTAACATTAGAGGTGACTCTGGCATGGAAACTGAAATTTATTCTCTTTTCCCCCAACATCTGGAAGTGTTGGTAAGAGTTCTGCGGTTCGGGCCTGTCTACTTATAACCCTACTAAAGTTCTGGTTTTAACTTTGCCTAAACGGCCAACTTTTGTTTGTAAAGCAATATTGTTTTGCTGTCTCTAAAATACTTGAAGAGAAAAAAAAAAAGTGCAATGTGGTTTTAATTTAATCTAAAATAGATAAATGGAGTATTGATTCAGTGTAATACCATGAGGATGTGAAGTAAGAGGAAATAAATTGTGTCTGTAATTGTGTTGCCTTTATTATATTGATAGTACTGTTTTGTCACCTCAGATTGAGGCTGTGCACTTTAGATTTAAACTGTACAATGTTGCAAATCAACATGTGTTGCTGTATAAGCTTGTACAATATATTATTGAGATGTCATTATTTGTGTAGTAGTAGTATTGACTCTTGATATTGTAAGAACTGCATTCATGCCGGTCCCTCTACTATATCTTTGCTTGGTGTTAACCTCTCCTCGTCGGCTTTTGGGCAGACCTCTCACCTCACTTCAGTGGACTTCCATTGCTACCTGCGATGCATAGTGTTGCAAGTCAAGCTATAGAGGAGATACCAATTCTATCAGAAAGAACTTCAATGTGACCTTTGCTAAACGTGTCAGAATCAGCAGACTAATCACTGAAATACCGAGTAGAGCAGCAAATTACATTATTTTTTCTTGCTGGGAAGAAGGCAAGCAAAGAGCTTGAAAAGTAAAAATAGTACAGGGACAATGATGACGGTGATCAGTAGCCTGGTTACACCTTGCATGTGCAATTCTGTTTAAAGTGCTAAGTGCAAGCAACGTATTTATTAGCTGTATGTGCCAATCCAAGATTTACATTCAGTGTTCCAGGAGAACCAGCATTTTTTTTTTCCACGTTACTGTACTTACTGCAGCCAGGAAAGAGCGGCATAGCAATCTGTTCTTGTGTTTGACCAAAGTATCTTATCTGTGGTGTTGATCTAAATCCAAATAAAAGTGTAAAACGTGACTCTTGGTCTTTTCATTAGCAGCACCGATGGGCACTGTGAGCATTTATCACTTGTGCCATTTCAGAGCAAGGCCCCAATAAAGGGAATGTTTAATTGTAACTTTCTGTGTCTCCTGCTGGATTTTTTCATGACAAGATGCGTTCTGTTAATTATTGTAGCATTAAAAAAACAATTCCATCACCAGAGCCTTTTTGAGGCAGTACTCAGCACCGGCATACAAGTGTAAATCAGCCATCTGGTGTTCCTGTACCTTATCTTTACAAGACGGATTTAGTTGCTTTATTCTCTTCAGACAGGCTCAACATTTTTTTTATGTTTTGTTTTGTCTTTTTATTCCACCACTACTTATCCCCAAATTAACCATAGACTCTAATCAGTCTCCAGCACAACAGTGAAAGCAGTCAGGGCACTTTCCCGGACGACACAGACTATACGATGGCAACAATTTAAAAGGGCCATGAAGTAAAAAAGACAAAACAACAAATACAAAAATTAAGCTTTTTAATCCTCATGTCTCCTCTGGCCCAGGGCCTCATTCCTCCAAAATCTGCAACCTGTCTGCTCTGTTTTCCTTCCACCCTTGAAAGTGCTGCTGAGAGTGGTGCCAGCAGCAGAGAAAAAAACCAAGTGATGCCATGAAAGCAGCAACAGTCAGAAAACTTATACCCGAAATGAGATTTTCTGTATCATTTCTTTCAGTCTGCAGCAGAATTTGAGATGAGTGCCTATGCTGAGTACCTGCACAGAGCCCAGCTAGGAGCTCTGTAAGGAAATAGAGGGAGAAGATGTGGGGATAAGTTATTATCCTTATCCCAATGAAGCTCTCCATTTGCCACTGGGAGAGGGAGCACTTATTTAGGGTTTAGTATTTTTGAGTACTACCCCCACAGGAGTGCATGAAGCTTGGGCTTTGCTGTAAACCTGCTGCACCCAGAGCTGCATGGAGTGTCCCTGAGAGATGGGGACTGGAACAGATTTGCCCAACTGAGTTGAGGCAGAGTCCTGGCAGTGCTCAAGGAAGGCAAAATAAAATTGCAAAGCAAAAGGGAATTCACACAGCAGAGTGAGTGCCTGCTCCTTACAAAGGCTGGTCCCTTTGGCATTCTCCTAGGAGAACAAAAGCTCTGATTTGCTATTTCTCTGCTCCTTAGGACAAACCGCCCAAAAGAGCACCCTGCACAGGGAGAATCATGGATCTAGAAGAGAAGATGACCTAATTCGTTGCAGCAGCATACTGGCGTGGCAAGCTCACATCTGCGACTTCTGGGTTCCCATGCTGCTGCACAGTCCCACAAAGCTCCCAGGAGCTGTTACCCCCATGGACACTCTGCCTTCCCACCACCACCCCACTGTGCTGCTTCTGCCTCTCCACACCAGTCCCCTGCTCCACTTTTTCGTGCCTCTCTTCCCTCTTGCCCCTTTCCCACAACATAGAATCATAGAATCTTTTTGGTTGGAAAAGACCTTTAAGTATGTATGTGAACATCTTACCCATCTTCATAACTTGATGGGACCTTTTTTTTGTGTCTAAAGAGATTAAGGTTCCTTTGAAATGCAGCCTACAAATTCAATTAAAATCCCACCACATTGAGACTGGGGTCCTCAATCCAAGAAGTGGCTGTTCTTTCTTTTACCATGGGGTGATCCTGGTACAAGCTGACTCCATGAGAAGCACAGTATCAGTGGGTGAGCCCATCCTGGAGCTGGTCTGCTGCGAAAGGAGGCAGAGCACCAAGGAAGAGCCCAGAACAGCTCAGGGAGGCCTCAAAACCTGCCTGGACCCATCCCAATTGACACACAACCACAGTCCGCTGACTGTGTTTAGTGCTTTTGATAAATTGTTTTGTAGCTCACTTCTTAAATCTGAGCTTAAGTAAAATGTGGTTTAGTAAAGCTTAGATAAACCAGATTCTGTGAAGCAGAGACTGGCTGAATAAGCAAACATAATGGTGCCTGTACACAGCCTCAGGGAGCTTTGACGTACAGGTATGTGGTATCCTTTGTGATTTTAATCTGTGGTGTATAATTTCATCCAGAGACACACTTTTCCCACTACTGGAGATACCCATTCTTGCCTAAATGGATGCTGTGCTGGGAAACAGAGTGCAAAACTGTATCATGTCAATAAAATACAGCAGAATATTTTACTGATTATGCCGATGTTCTATGAGGAACTAGGAACTAAATTCAGCTATTGAAACAGCTATTGTAGACACCATGCAATGCTAGCAGATCTGCAGACCAAGAACTATGTCTGCACCAAAGCAAATCCCATCTCAAATTACATAAACCCTGTGGGTTGTGGTTTTTTTGTTGTTGTTGATTATTATTTGGGGCGGGAGGGTGCAGCATATGCATATGATTTTGAAGTCCATAGCTATAAAGAACAGCAAGACGAGTAGTAAAACCGATTTCTTGACATGATATTTGCCTGAATATTCACTAGTTAATAGCTGTGGCAGGGGCTAATGCAGAAACAACAGTGTAGGTGGGCTGTCCTGCAGCTTTTGCAAATTCTTGGCCCTGGGGCCATGTTGGTCAGAGCATGGGAGTGGCTGAGGGGCAGATGGGAAGCAGGAGAAGTTTTCAGCCCAGCTGGCCTGACAACACAAGATGGACCACCCACAGACATGGCTAATGAGGTGGTTGGGTCTCAACAATTCTGGCTACTCACAAATGCTGCTTTCTCTTCTGCAAATGGCCTCCAGGAAGGACCCAGAGAGAAGCCCTCACCTACCCTACAGCCCATGGCTCCACAGAAGGCAAGTTTAAATATCATTAGTTGTATTAAACTCATGTTCCACCATGGCTAAGGAAGGAACAAAGCAAGATGGAGCTCAAGGAAATGTATATCTTTTATCTGCCTGAACCAGGCTAACTGCCAAGTAGAAAATCATTCTGGGTAGAAAGCGAGACCCCTAGAAAGCCACAGGATATTGTCTTTAATGTACTAATGTCTTAGACTTACAATGTCTGAACTATCAGCTTTCTACCCGATCAGCCTAACTAAAAGGAGTAATTCAGCCATTAAAAGAAAGCAGAGTGCTGCAGCTGGAAGAATGACAGACCCGACTTTGCTCTTCGCTGAGAAGACAGAACGGCTGCAGGTTGTAGCACTGTTCATTAGAGCACTGTAGGATGCAGGTGTATAGATTTTACACTGTACTTTGGAGCAAGAAATTGGGTCTGAGGTTAGAGTCAGAGGAAAAGGAATACATACCTTTTTTTGTATTAGAATAAAAGCCTATGTATGTTGCTGCTGAAATTCTTGTATTACAAAGAAAGATGAAAAAAGATCTGTTCTATAAATTCAGATTGCATGCACAGAGCAAAGGCTATTTTCTCAGGGCACAGACAAGTCACAGGTCAAGCAAGGATAGAAACCTCTAATTCTCCCACTACTCTGCATCAGCTGCCCCTGTGCATGTTCTCACTCCAGCTGATGCCTGGTACCGAGTCTTCCGAAGGCATAAGCACCTAACTTCCATGATGTGAACCCAGATTTCTTAATTCTAGACTACTCACTTTCAGCCTGTGACCCGTAAACTCCTATGGATAATTTCCCAGAGGTCTGTGACCAATAACCGGGAAGAACAAGTTCGTATACTGCTCTGCGTTATGTGAAATTTATAAAGGGGTCCTCAGCTTCCATAGAAAGATTTTAGAGGCTCATGACTCAAAAGAGCTTGAAAACCACACAGCTAGACAGCCTTTCTTTCAAAAACATTTCATTTTGAATTGCAAGTAACAGAGTCTAGCGTTACTACTGGCATCTGACCTGCACTGGTCACTACAGTCATACAAGTCTTTCATTATATAGCAGCTGAAAGATATGCTCTGCACAACAAACATTAAACTAACATGCAGGACAGGGAGTATAAAATAGCTATACATAATTTGCCCCATTACTCTGGAAACTTTTATTATTTTATATAACTCTGAATCAGTAAATTTCCATTTTCTCACACTTCTGCGCTGCCTGTGTGATGGACTTCTATTTTCCTACCCATCCTCCTCTCTCCTGGAAATGAAAGCGGTTCTGGAAGAAAGAACAGATGTTTGGGACTCGATGTAAACGTGCTTTTGTTGCTCTGAGAAACTCAAAGGAAATGGTTTGCATTAAAATATTTAGCTGCAGACCACAGCTTCTTAAAGACAGTCTATAAAGAGTGATGAGGCAGTGTGGTTGAAGGCTGCAGTCACGCCGGGACTTCCTGGCAGAACTCCCCAGGCTCTCCTGTGCTGAGAGGCAATGCCCACCATGGGAAGCGACTCCACAGCAGTCCCTGCCAAACAGCTTACTCTGCTAAAGCTAATCTAGCTATTTTCCCCACTGCTGTTTGTATTACATTGGCAACCAGCTGAAGCCCGGGCCTTGTAGCAAGAAAAGCTGTAACACTGTCAGCTCAAGATCTGAAAGCATGGAAGAGACTTGGTGCACAGAGCTTGTCTCAGGACTTCATCTCACATGATGATTTTTCTCTTTCACCAATCTTTCCTTCTGATCAGGAGACACTGTGGAAATAAAATACGAAGCTTTTAGGCAATTCTCTGTTTGGATTCATCTTTCAACAAACTTGACTTTGGGACACAGGGCATTCAGAGCTGCTCCATTTCCTTTCACCAGTTCCCAGATGCATGACTTCCATCAGCATGTTTATTAAATCCTTCCGGCTGCAGAAACCTCCTAGAAACCAGGACACCACCTCTGCACAGTGCCTGCAAAGAGGATTCCCAGAGACCGGGCCAATAAAGCTGTCCTTCCTGGGGGAGGTGGGATAGTGCACCTTCCTCCTGCAGCAGGCACCAAGGTCCCACGTGGGATCAGAACACATCTAGATGGGTTATGAATTCCCTGAAACAGGTTTATTTCCACATACCTTTCCTATCCCTTATTCTATGGCTATGGCTCTTGCACCCACAGTTGGGACTGCTACTCCAGACAAGCCTGTCCATATTAAATTTGGAAGACTGAGAACTAAACTGTATTAATAGTGATACTAATGAGAGTTGGCGAGGATGATATTAATAAAACGCAGCGTGCCTCAAGTAAGCACCTACTACTCAGTGATATTCATGACAGCTCTGAATAGACACTTCAATAGAAATTTTTAGATTGCAGCATTATCATTGGGTTATTTTCTGCAATAACTTTGGATAAAAATATAATAATTTCCTGTTTGCAGTCTACAAAGCCAATAAGCTGCCTCAGGAGTTAGTATCCAACAGGCAAATGATAAATGGCAGGGTTATGAAATAGCGCAAGTGCCTCCATCTCTCACTCCGTCCTTTTACGTTCAATACAAATGAGTTGCAATACTGCTTACTACAGAGGTGTTTTCCGTGCTTAACCAAACAGAGATCTGTCTATTTACATCTCATATTTACTAAAATTTCGGTAGATGTCAGTAGTTGAAAGAAATAATCACATTAAAGTGAAATACAAAATATGGACAATTAACAGTAGTGCTCAAAAATGTCAGTTGATGCACACACTTTACTTAGTGCCTTGTTTGTGCATAATACGCTTCAATTTGCGTTGATTCATTTCTCCCTTTGCAATTTCTCTTAATTCACAGTGTCATGTTTTTATGAGCTGGTGCTGCAGGAAAATCTACAAGCAAAGCACGTATTGTTGATATGACACTGGCAACCCAAGAGGTATGCACGGATCATCTCACCACTTTGTCATTGCTTCTGAAACAGTCTGCCTTTTATTTACCACTGTGATAGACTGTCTTCTACAGATGACAATTTGCAATCACTTTTCTCCTTTTCTTCACCTGGTTCAGCTGCAGTCATTATGAAAAAAAGAGATAAAAATAATCAAACTCAAAAAACCTTCCAGTGATTGGATCTGATTGTAGATGCCTCAATTGCAACACAGCTGAAATTACTGATGTATTACAGTTCTTGAAAGCAATTTTCCTGCAGTAACTGTGGTAGGAATCTCAAATAAATTGTAGCTATTGATCACTAGCTTTCATATTTCCCACACAGAAAGTCTGGCTCTTTGTTCACATTGTAGGCAGCCTCGCTTGCTCCCAGGCTTGTTTTTAGAGTAAACCAGCTAATCCTTTTCTATGGGAAACTGGGCACATTTGACAGGATAGGTCACTACAGAGTCTGATCCAAGCAGACAGCATAGATGCAGACTGCACCAGGTTTGAATCCTACATCACAGGGGACATCGCAATTTTAAAAATATTCCTGCTCTCTCTCAGGTACACAAAAAATACCCTAGTGTCATGCATAAAGACATCATTCTGCAGGCTGTAACAGAGCCCTCTCAGAACTCATAGAATCATTTTGGTTGGAAAAGACATTTAAGATCATTGAGTCCAACCATAAACCTAACACTGCCAAGGCACCACTAAACCATGTCCCTAAGTGCCACATCTACACATCTTTCAAGAAGAGTTGAAAAAGTAATAATTATGCCTCAGGACTACCCCATGGTACCTGAAAGAGACCTGCTTAAACTGCTATGGAGTGTGGATGTGGGCAACTGTCCTTCAGCAGGGTGGGTACAAATCAGCCCATCCATCCAGCCCAGGGTGTCTTTCAGGTCAGTCCACAGAGGTACGACAGACACAGTGATAGGAACAATGTGTTAAATGATTCTGAGCACTCTCCCACTCCAGACAAACACCTCATAGCAGGGGGTAGGATATGCCAGGATATGTTTGCTCAAGTGCATCCAATAAGGCACCACAGTAAGATGATCAGTGGTTTCATTTTACCTCCAGCTGTCTTGGGGCTGATGGGAAGGACATCTTTAGAAATGGGGAATGACTTGTCCTCATGGGTGGCAATGGCCTCTCTGCAGGGCTCTCACTGACAGCAGATCTCTTATGAGACTGCTGTGCTGCTGCGCAAGGGGGTCCTCAAGGGTAGCTGGCAAATGACTGTGCTCTGTTCCCTGGCATGTGAATATTTAGAGCAGAGCAGAAGGGACAGCACTTTAGAGCAATGCCATAGATAGCTCTCTCCTCTGTGCTTTCCTGCTTTCTAGCCCAACTAAGATGTTCCCTGCTCCCGCTGTTCTCAGAAGATGGAACTAATGCTACCCAAGCACTTCTCACACTGAGAAAACTCACCCCATCAGAGGACCTTTGCTCATGCATAGCGTGAGCTGGGCTCTGTCCTGCAGCAATTGCAGCACCTCTACTTCTCCACCCAGCAAGGACTTTGTTTCTTGGTTGTCTTTTGTCCCTTCTGTAGGAAGATAAATGTATACAGTCATTGGCTCCAGGATTTAGGTCAGTGCCATAAAATAATCAAATGGAAACAACTGTGCTCTTAGCTGCCTTCTACAATAAGTCCCAGTGAGGAGGCAAAGACCTCCTTATTGTTTCAGCTGATACAGCCCTACCTCGAGGTCCTTATTATCCACAGTAGTTCTGTAAGCAGAAATTTAGAAAACGAAGGGTGGATCGTTTCTGGCCACCCATCCCTAGTTTCAATGCCCAGGACCATGCACGAGCTGTTGGCTGTTGTTTATCATCCTTTGCTGTATTACTACATAGTCACTGAGTGTGAACTAACTTGAAGTTGATTCCCATGAAGGATTGCCACAGGAAGAGCAACAAAAAGAAGACAAATTAGGCTGAAAATCAAGAAAGCCTCACAGAGGAGGAGGTCTCCCCTCTCATTCAGTGGATGGGACCTTCAAAAACGATGAGGTCTCAGGTACAAATTCTAATTTTGTCTGATGAGACCTGAATCCACACCAGCACACTCCAATAAAGTGCTCATTGGTGCTTATAGGAATGCTCTTAATCCCTTCTGCGGACATGTGGTCTGGATGAAGCTATGATGGGGTTGGTACAAAACTGGTTAATAAATGTGCCCAGAGAGTTTTTTGTAGGTCACACAGAGAGTGGCTCTGCAGGAGCCTGTCCCAGACCTGATTTTGTTCAGCTTCTCACTAATGACCTGGACAGTGAAATATTGACTATGTCTATCAAGTGCATAGATGGTATGGTGCAAGGAGGGGCAGAATTCTGGGAAGAACGGGGGAAGGGCGACAGCTGAATTCAAATCAATCTTGACAACCTGGAAAAACAGTCTGAAAAAATAGGTTAAAGCTTAGTAAAGGCAAGTGAAGGGTGTCACTTCAAGCAGGATTAATCACAGTCATAGGTTGGGGGGTGGGTTATGCAGCAGCCTTTCAAAAAGGGGACTCAATTATTAGTGAACAATGTCCTATCAGAGAGAAAAAGGATGTAATCATTCTGGAATATAGGAGTGGGAAAACAGCTTGCACCACACTCTGAGTCATCCCTCTGATCTGGTCACCAGTGGTGACTGGTACAGCCTCAATGGGGACAAAATACCCAGTTTTAGGCATCACACTTCCAGGAAGACATTAAGATGACAGCAACAATAATTATTAGTGATCTAAAAATGTACAGTCTGCAAGGAAATACTGAAAGTTGAACTGTCTGCCTAAAAAAACATGTAAAAAATTATGATGAAAGTCCTCTAATATCTAGAAGTTTGCTATAGAGAGGAAGGGATTTTTTTTCTCTGTGGTCATGAAGGCTCAGACAGGAAATAATGTGCTCAATCTCCAGCAGAAAAGATTCAGCTCGATATTAGAAATAGCTTTCCAGTGGTAAAGGTAATAAAGCCTCAAAACAGCTTACCTTGGGAGACCATGGGATGCTGGAGGTCTTCAGAACAGGATGGACAAATGTTAAACGAGGAACAGCTGATCCTGCTTTGAGCAGAGGGATGGATCAGGGACTCTCCTTAAGTCCTTCCTGCTGTACTTTTCTGTGACTCAAGGCAGCAGCTCTAGGTTAAACTGTGACTACTTGTGACTCCTTTCAATGATGCTTTTCAAGACCGTGTCAGTGCTGTGGATCAACACGAAGTTAATTGCTAGGAAATCCACTGTAGCAAGACAGCTGTAGAGATCTCGGGCAGTCAGTGTCATAACAGATGTAAGGAACTGTACTGATTATCCTCCTTTGACAAAGGCAGTGACCTTCTGAACTGCCAACTCCCCAGACTGCTGCTACCCTACATTAACCATACAGTTAGTTGTCTCCTCCTAAATCATTAACTGTTGAAAAACACAGAAGAAAATTCCTAAAAAACATTCTCAAATTTAAGTACTGTGAGAGAGGTCAGAACAAGAAATCAAGATTACACTTGTGTCTGAATTTTGAAGGTAACAAAGTAAAAACGTGACAAGAGAAAGAGAAGGGGGTGAGTTTGGATTCACTCCCACCAGCTCTGCTGGAATAGCAACCTGGGCGCTCATCTTGACCCTTTAAAACCAGGATTGCGGAAACAAACTCAGTCTTCTGTGTTCATTGCAAATTTGTTAGCTTGTTTTGCCTACACATTCTCACCTCACTATGCGCTGGCACATTAATAATTTGTTTATATAGTTATTACAAGATTTTAAGTAGATAAAACAGGACGTGGACCTGACAGCCCTCCTATGCTGGGCTGTGCCGTCAGGGCACAGGGAGGGATGGGTGTAGGAGCAAAGTGACTGGACAGGGGGGCAATTTCCCTTGGGGCTGGAGAAGGGGGACAGGCAATGATGCTGCACGTCGCAAGACAATCCTGGTCTAGTCCCGGATGAAATACAGAAGCCAGATCTGGCTAGTGGTGACTACTCTTTAATTCATGTTTCCAGCTGGGTGATCTTGGTTGATCTCTCACCCTGACTCACCTTGAAAATTAACCCAGTGCAGTGGTGAACAGGTGATAAAATACCTCTGTAGCCTTAGTTACTGGCAGATATGCTTTGGAGGAAGGTAGCTGTAAATCCCACTCCTCTACACCCACACAAGCTGAGTTGGATCCAGCCCCTGCTCAAGTCCACGGCAAAATTCCCACTGACTGCAAATGGACTTGGACTGAGTTTATGAGCCACATAATTTACAGGATGTCTCGGCTGCCTGAACTAATGGCCATCTGTTTCAATGCCATTTACGGCACCTTACAAATCAGTTGAGCCGGGTGGCTAGGCAGGGCCTGACAGGCAAACACCAAATGGGAACCTGGATTGTCGCTGCTGCTGCAAAGCTGCTCTTTGGACACAGCTGTTTCTCAGGGAGCCTTCCCCGGAGCAGCGCTCACCCACTTGCTCTTCACCTCCCAGCCGAGGGGGTACCCAAGCAGGGGGTGCCTTTAGGGTCAGTCGGAGCAGGAGGAAGCAGCTCGCATCGCTCCTCTGGGTCCTTACAGCAATGTGGCAGGCAGTGGCTGGTGATGGGTGTTCATCTGCTTTCTAGACAGGTAAGCTGTTGCTAAACCATTACAAAGGTCTAGGGGATAAAACAAAATGGTTCCTGACCGGCACATATTTTTGGAGGCAAATACTCGTTTTGTAGGCATGAGGGAGCTAAAATGGGCACCAGAAACTGAGTAACAGCTACTATACTCTGGCAGTCCAACTAAGAAAGCATACTTACCTTACAAAATGAAGAGGGAAAAATTAAGAAATAAGAACAAAGACACTTGGAAGAGGAATAATGGATTTTTCAGTTCAATGGTAAGAAAAAGATTTTCTTAAAAATCTATTCAAGTTGACCTGAAATGATTTTTTATTGTGGAAACAAAAACTATATATGTGTCCCTCTGCATTTTAATTGCTGGTCAACCAAATGACGTTAAAATGAATGTTGTTGTTTCTTTTGGGTCTTTTTAGCCTCTTAAACCTGGTATTTTTTAAACACAGGTAAGGTTTTAAACAAAAACTGTTATTTCAAAATTAACATCACATCTTCATCTTAAAAATGCAGAAATTATGTTTCTCAAACATGTTCAGATTATAACTACACTGCTGTCCTGCATAACTAGGTGATCAAAGTTAGTTTGGTCCAAGTTACGTTTGGAGCCCACCTGGCCCTTTTCTCACCCCAAGACTTCACTTCATTTCTGGAGGAGTTTTTCCCTCACCCCACACACTTGCCAGGACCTTGGGAGAGAGTCCATCACAGCCAGCCGTGAGGTAGCTGGAGACTGGGATGGCCCATATGGCCTGACGGGACCGTATTTGTGCATTAATTACAGTAAAGTGAGTCAGGTCTCTCTTTCTTTATCGTTTTGCCTGTGACAGGTTGGTGAGGGTAAGGCAAAGGTGTGGGGAGAAGCAGCAGTTTAAACCTGACCACCCACCAGCCACTGCACAGTGACGAGAGACGAGTCAGGAGTACTCTGTGACGGACACAGCTTTTCCTCATGCATGCCCTCAGTCTGGAAACGTGGGCCTTCAATAAAAACGTCCACCAAAGCAGAGCTACCGTGTGTGTAAATTCACTCATTTCAGTCTCATCAAGTCATAAATTTGTTTCTTACTCCTCGCGACAATTAAGGTGGTGTTTGTAGAGGTGGGGGCAGCCTGGCAGCCCTCCCACATGAAATGGCGGATTTTGTGAGCCAGCAAAGCATCGTGTGACCATGCCACCTTCCCTCCACTCAAATCACTGGGTACCAGACCCTGCTCTTTGGGGTTGAAAAGAAATGAGAGAAAACTACCCAAATGCTGTTGGTAAATGTCAAAACTTCTCATCAGAGAGTGGAAGAGATCAGAGGTAAAAGCTGAAATGCACAGCAGAGACACAGGCGCCAGCAGGACACAGGGTGGCTCAGAGGGCAGCAGACGTTCCCATGGGCACTGCCGCCTGTAATGTACTTTTAACTTACTGTAATTTTTTTCTACTAAATGGGGAAAGGGGCAGGTGGGGGAAGATGTCC